>VDFB02056351.1:22888498-23162794 GCA_007258455.2 Sequoia sempervirens
GCCCTTGTTACATTTAGCGGTGTTTCTCTCACCAACATCTGAAAATAAAACAACAAATTATTCAATCACAAAATAGTTATCGAATTTGAAGTAATGCTTTGAGTTTGAATGATGTGTAATGCAATGTAACCAACAATATGATTATCAATTTTTTAAAAAGCAATAACTTGGGACAATCACATTGAAAAACAAAAGACCCTTTAGGACAAATTTTAAGTGAAAAAGCATCAAAACACAATGTAAAATATGACAACCAATATGAGAAGAAGAGATGATCTAGTCAAAAGGAGCTTTGATAGTAGCCAACTGAGTTAAGTATGACAAATCCAAGTATCACTGTTGCAAGGAATGGAGTAAGAGCTAAATAAAGATACACGACAATAAAAAATGATGGAGCTAACTTGTCAAGGGCCTATTCTTCAAAACCCTTATTAAATGCTTGTCATAGTTTAAGATATGCAATAAATGTTTGACAATGGAATTAACCTTTTGGGGATGATAGTGATTAAATTGAGGTCTCCTTTTACCATGAAAAGACTGAATATTCTTTCTTTGGCCTATCATTATGATTTTTAAGTTTCCTCACTTGAGTTAAATATAATAGTCAAGTGTTTATACCAAAGATGATAGAGAAAATAATCATGAAAAGGAGAATATGATGGTGATCAATGACAAGGCAGTGGCACATTTGACAGTCGAAAGAGTAGAGGAATGCATAGTGAACATCATGGTACAACTTATGATATAAATTAAGCCACATGGTTGATGTGCTTTGAATCCTTGCATCTAAAGGAAATTTTCTTAACATAAATACTGCTAGGGAATTTCAATGTTGCCATTGTAGTTAGCATTAAAGCTGGTACCTGCAACATTGAAAATTATCCTTATATAAGAATTCCCTCCATCTTGTTGATTGGCTTGTAACACTCTTGATGGTGGTTGTATGAAATCTAATTATGATTCCTCTTCTACATTAGAGGGTTCATATCCTTGATCTGACTCTTCTGAATTATCAGAATCAAAATCACTAGCTTCCATATTCAAAAATTCCCAACCAACATCTTCAATAAATTTATCTAGATCATCAGTAATAGTCTTACAAATTGGTTGCTAGTTCAAGTTCATTCTACTTTTATAATACTTTATATCCATGGAGTTCATCCATTCCTTGATTCCATCAAGTGAAGATTGAGGAATGGCATACATATGGAGTACATCTCGCTTGAATTATTTGAAAACAATAGCTATATCAAATCCCTTTTTCCCAAGTCCTACTTTCTCAAGGTTAACAATCTCAATCTCACTAATAGTGATTACTAAGAAAGGTAATTCCAGAAACTCTACCAAAAAATTTACCATAGGAACAATAAAAGCAGAGGATTTGAAAGGAACTCCATGAAAACCAAGCTCTCTAAATGGTATATAAAACTCTAGTTCAAAATATTTTAGATAAGGTTTCTCCCATAGCTCTCTTATTCACTTGAAAAATCCTTGAAACTATGTATTGATTTATTTTTCCTGTTCCTCTCTTGTTGTTCTTCCTTAATTTCATTGGTGCAGGAGCACCTAAGAAGCAATAGAGAGCACACTAGGCAAAATGTGGAAGTATAGAATGAGTTTATGACTTAGATGTATGCCTTTAGGAATTTTTGTGGTTGGAATTATGTTTTCTAATAAGGTCATGTTGACCATGGGTGAGAAACAAAAAGGTTCTAGTCCAAAGTTTAGGAATGGAGGTTTTTGCAATTATTGACAATTTTTGCAAAAACATGCTCCTTTTGTGTTTGAGCGGCCAAGAAGGGCCCATTGGAAAAATAACTATTGGGAAAGCATATTTAAAGGTTTTCTCTACCTTTGTGCAAGGTTGAAAGTATGTTTGTATGGATTGTTTTGTTGGAAATTGAAGGAAAACAGTTTTTTGAGTGAAATTTTCTATTTTTTGGTCTGAAAGAAGGCTCTAATGGATTAAATCTGGTTCTATGTTGTGTGTAGGATGTAGAATAAATCCAGTACAAGTTTTTTGTAGCCTTTAGATAGTTCTTTCAATTGTTTTCTTGTCTCTTTGTAAATATTTTGGTTTCTTTGTGCTTGCTGGCCTAAAACAGGCAGTGTTGAGTAAATGGGGTGCTAGAGCACTTTTCCACTGTACAAACTGTACGACCTTTTGGAAATAGTGCCTAGACACCATGATTGTACATATGTTAGTTTGTAGGTTTTTTTTGAGTGCAGGAGTTGCTAGCAAAGTGATGCCCTAGGCGAGCCAGTGCAGGTCCGGCTAGGAAAAACTTGTTGTGCAGGTCACAAATCTTGCAGGGCTGCTGAGCCATTGAGGATTTTCTTCTTGGAGGATGTAGGGTGGTGTGTTACCTTGTTACTACATGAAGGAGGAGGCTCCATCTATCCATTTGGTGTGTAAAAAAATTGGAAGTTTTCTAACTGTCAAGGGAAGGCTTAAAATCCTAGTTTTTGCTCCATTTCATGTTTGAGCTTTGTACAGACAGTGGAAGGCTGAGACCTCAAGAATCTTTGAGTGTTGTCCATTTGAACCAAAACCTTGGAAAAAGAGTGGGAAGTCCTTTTTATATTTGTGAGTTCTAACCTATTTTGTAGGTGAAGGAGACCTAATAGGGGCTCAAGGGCTACTAGCCTTTCAAACCCTAGCTAAAGGATTGGTGAGAGCGATGGGAAGTTGAAGTCTTGGAGATTGTTCAAACACCTTTGGAGGATAGTTTGAAGCCTTTTAAGACTTATCACTACCCCTGCAAGAGTTGATGGAGTGTTGAGGAATATTGGTCTTTAGTATAGTGTAAAGGCTAAGGAAGAGTTGTGGCAATGAACCAAGGTGGACTTGGTGGTTGGAGTTTGTGATAGAAGAGGGGTTGGTCAGACAAACCAGGGGCACCTAGTCATGAGTAGGGACCTATAGGTTAGATTGGTGAAGAAAAGCACTAAGGAGGTCTTAAAAGGAAAGGCCTAGAGAAGGAATCAGTGATTGATTCCTCCAACCCCTCTCCCTATCAGATTGGTATCAGAGAAAGCAAAAGATTTGGGATTGATCTTGTATGTTAGAGATAGAGTCTAGTGGTTCTAGCATCATGGTGAAAAATGCTGAGTTGGCCAAGAGGGTTGAAGAAACAGAGGAAGACAATAGGGTATTGAGAGAGAAGTTAGACCAACTTGAGCAAGCATTGAATGTTATGTGGTTTGATGGAAGAATAACAAAAGAAGAAGAGGTTGCAGAGGATAGTATCCCTGAACCTAACCCTATATTGAAGGAGGATCCCTTCTTGAAAGCATTGAAGGATTTGAGTGGAAAATCACTTGAAGGAGTACCACTGTTTAGTGGAAAGATGGAGGCTGATTTAGTTATGGATTGGATAGAGGGAATGGAAAACCATTTTGAGTGTGATGGAGTCACTGAAGCACAAAAGGTAAAGGTGGCTAAATCAAGACTAAGAGGTTTTGCCTTAACTTGGTGGAAATTCATTCAGATAGAGAGGGAGAAGGAAGGCAAGCAACCTATCTCTACTTGGAAGGGAATGGTTGCCAAGGTGAAAGAAGCATACCTACTTGAAGACTATGAAATTCAATTGCATAAGAGGAGACAGAGTTTGAGGCAAAGAGATCAGGATGTGAGTTATTATACTAAGGAGTTTCAAAGACTTTTCATGAGGTCCAATGTCACAGAGGATGAAAGTATCAAGGTAGCAAGGTATCTCAATAGTTTGAAGTGGAACATTCAAGAGGAGATGGTTCACTTAAGCCCTAAAACAGTGCACCAATGTTATCAATTGGCATTAAAGATTGAAGAGAGGAGTAAGAGGAAGCAAGATCAAACTTCTAAGGGCAGAGGCAAAGGTAGAGATCAAAGAGATCAAAGAGGATAGCGTGGTGGCTACCAAGGTAGAGGCAATGACCAAAGAAACCAAGGAGAGTCAAAAATCACAGAGCATGGAGGTGAAACATCTACAAGAGGTGGATATAATAGGGTTAGAGGACCTCAAGGAGGTTCAAACAGAGGAAGAGGAGCAGGCAAGAGCAATTCTTATTTTGCAAACATGAAGTGTTACCATTGTAATCAAATAGGTCATCCTGCTTATAGGTGCCTAGAGAAAGCATCTTCATCAATCAATGAAAAGAGAGTGGCTTATGCACAAGAGGAAACCATGAGTCCTAAGGCATCTAAGGTCAGTCATATTGAATCTGAGGTAGGAGAGAATCTGATGTTCAATAGGGTTCTGATCAGACAACCGGTTAAAGAGGAACCAAAACAGAGGAGGGATCTATTTAGAGTAAGGTGCAAGATACTTGGAAAAGTGTGCAAGGTCATAGTAGATTCAGGTTCAATAGACAATAATGAAACTAAAATTAGAGAAGTCACCTCATACTAACCCCTACAAGGTCACTTGGCTAAACAAAGGGTAGAGTGTTTTAGTAAATGAGCAGGTAACGGTGGAGTTTTCCATTGGCGGATACAAAGATAAGCTGATTTGTGATGTATTACCCATGGATGCATGCCATCTTCTACTAGGTAGACCATGGAAATATGACAGAGATGCCATATATGATAGTAGAGAGAATACAATCTCATTCAAGAAGGATGGGAAGAATTTTAAGTTACAGTCACTGTCAGAAGAAGAAGAGGGACAGTCAAAGGCACCAAACATCATGTTGAGTAGTGGGAAGGAGTTCCTTAATAATCTACATCAAGGAGGTGAAGGATATGTGGTTTTAATGCAGTCAAAAGATGAAGAAGAGACTAAAAAGACTATCATACCAGAATCAATCCAAAAGCTGCTAGAAAAGTATAAGGATATTGTCAGTGCTGGTACACCTGCAACTTTGCCTCCAAAGAGAGCTATAAGTCATAAAATTGACTACATACCTGGAGCTTCATTACCTAACAAAGCAGAATACAAGCTTACACCAAATCAGAATCTTAAGGTAGCTAGGCAAGTGAAGGAGTTGTTGGATCAAGGCTTGATTCAAAAGAGTATTAGCCCTTGTGCAGTACTAGTGGTCTTAGCAACCAAGAAAGGAGGTAAGTGAAGACTTTGCACTGACTCTAGAGCAATAAATAGGATCACAATTAGGTATAGGTTACCTATTCCTAGAATTGAGGACTTAATGGATTGTCTTGGAGGTGCACAATACTTCACCAAGCTAGATCTCAAGAGTGGGTATCATCAGATCAGAATTAAGGATGGTGATGAGTGGAAGATAAATTTTAAGACAAATGATGGGTTATATGAGTGGAGAGTGATGACATTTGGTCTCTCCAATGCCCCTAGCACATTCATGAGGCTCATGAATGAAGTGCTTAAGGACTTTACAGGGATATTTATGGTAGTGTACCTTGATGACATCCTCATATACATCAAGACAATAAAAGAGCATTTGAAACATGTGGAGCAAGTTCTTAGAAGGTTTCAAGAAGAGAAGTTGGCAATCAATCTAGAGAAGTGTGAATTCTTTAAGCAAGAGCTAGTATATTTGGGTTTTGTAGTGTCCAAAGGATCATTGAAGATGGATCCAAGCAAGGTGGAAGCCATCCTAAACTAGCCTACACCAACCACAGGGACTGAGGTAAGAAATTTCCATGGATTGGCTCAATTTTATAGGAAATTCATAAGGAATTTTAGTGGTATATGTGCACCAGTCTTAGATACAATCAAGGGTGGTTTAAAAACTAAGTTTGTGTGGACTCAAGAAGCTGAGAAAGGGTTTGAAAAACTGAAACAAGAGGTGGCAACTCAACCAATTCTCTTATTACCTAGCTTTGACAAGTTGTTCACTGTGGAATGTGATGCAAGTGGAGTGGCAGTAGGAGGAGTGCTTAGTCAAGAGGGTAGGCCTATAGCCTTCTTTAGTGAGAAGCTCAATGAAGAAAATAAGAATTATTCAACCTATGACTTAGAACTTTATGCTTTGGTTCAGTCACTTAGGAAATGGAGGCATTATCTTCTACCCAAGGAGTTTGTAGTCTTTACTGACAATCAGGCACTCAGTTTTATCAACACTCAAGAGAAGTTGAGTAATAGGCATTTGAAATGGATGGAATACATCCAAGATTTTACCTTCACCATCAAGCACAAGAAGGGACAGCTAAACAAAGTGGCAGATGCATTGAGCATGAGATTTTTGACAGTCCAAGAGATATAGATCAAGAGCATTGGCATAGAGAGTTTCAAGGATCTATATGGAGATGATGAAGACTTTTCAGGGGCCTATAAGGTATGTTCTAACTTTGAGAACCATTTCCATAGCCAATACTCTGAATATACTTTGCAAAATGGGTTATTGTTTAAGGGAAATTAGTTATGTGTCCCAAGAGGTTCAATGAGGGAAAATCTGATTAGAAAACATCATTCCAACCACAAAAATTCCTAAAGGCATACATCTAAGTCACAAACTCATTCTATACTTCCACATTTTGCGTAGTGTGCTCTCTATGGGGTTGGAGGAATCAATCACTGATTCCTGCTCTAGGCCTTTCCTTGTAAGACCTCCTTGGTGCTTTGCTTCACCAATCTAACCTATAGGTCCCTACTCATGACTAGGTGCCCTCTGGTTTGTCTGACCAACCCCTCTTCTATCATTCATCAAGATCATACATTGAACTTCTTGCCCCTCCTAAAGTTTGGACCACATCCATTACCTCCACATAAAACTGGACATCCTTGGTCTTCATGGTTCCCATGCCGTGATATGGTTATGCAAATGAAAATGAAGAAAAGTAATCATCTCCTTATCCATTGGATGGAAGAATGCATGCTTAATGTTTTGATACATGATATCAACTCTCTCTTTTGCTCTCATGGTTGAATATCAAAATCCAGTATGGTGGGCCTCCAGAGTTCTAGTCATCTTTCTTCCTCTTCCACCAAATGTTGTCCTGATCCACATGTACGCCAACCCTAATTGGCTTATTTTTTGAAAGCTGAAGTTTCTCCTGAGTCACAAGTGTAGCTCTCTCTACCTTTCCAAACTCTTTCATTGCTACAGATCATCTTTGGTATTTAGTCATTTGTACCACATGGTTGATGTGCTTTGAATCCTTGCATCTAAGGGGTTTTAAACCTTAGGGGCCTTAGATGAGAAAAAGAAGTAATGTTTTTCTTTTCTTTTTATGTGAGGACCTAGTAGTGAGATAAAAGAGGACTATATAGAAAAATGAAAAAAGAAGACATAAAAATTCATGGACCATACTATATCACCTACATCCTAGCTAACAAGGACATGAATGTAGTAGATTTAGGTATGATAGGGGTATTGCAAGGTATATTTGAGGAATATATAAGAATGAAGAAGAATTGAAGGGATAAAATTAGTGTGAAATGTTTTCCTAAAAGATCTCCCACACCCTATTAGGGAATTTAATCATTTCTAAGCATTTTCCATGTCCTATGGGAAAGTTTGAGGAGGCTCCAATAGTTGAGAGTTTAATGAGTACTTATAACTTCTTTCCATGCAATCATGATTAGTTAGAGAACATATAGGGAAACTTGATGAGCTATGCAACAAATGAAGAGAATATAGGGTATTTTGACCTAGTCTTAAGCATCTCCAATCATCTAGGAGATATTGAAGGAGTCTTGGATGATAGATAGGGTCGAGGATAGAAGTTTTATTTTTGGTTACATTGACATCATGTAGGACATCCATAGTCTTATTCTTGGTTACGTTGACATCACAAAAAAATATATAGGATGGAGTAGAATGTAGCTCTACCATTGTCAGTTCCATGTTGAATTTTTATTATATATAGCTTGCTAGTGTAGGAATTCTAAGACAAACAATCATGGTAGGACCATTCTTAAAAGATTTCAAATAATAACCTAGTGAACCCATATACTCTTATGACTATATATACACAAATCTAGATTAAACTTAGAATTCATTAACTTTAAGTTCTCTTTATTCTATATTACCTCGGTGAAAGTTTGAGCAAATCTACTTGCACTCAGAGGTGTTTCCTTGAAACCTCCAACAACACCCTGTTCAACATCCAAAATCACATATTAAAATACCATTCGTAAAACAATGCTATTAACACATGTAATAAATTTATAATTGTTTACTAACTTTACATACCCCGATAGGTGTACTACAAAATAAGTAGATTGGTGGTATACCCGGGTCAACACTGTGACCCTGCAATTTTATTAAAATAATAAAACTAAATTAGTTAATCTTGCATTTCACAATCGAAATTTAATAAACTAAATTCAATGAACATGTTGAATTTTACCTGATGTCAATACCATATGCATCATGCGAATGTCACTGCCCTCTCCATCGCCGTAGATGCATATGGATCAGGCTATGTAGAAGCATATGGATCCTGTGTAGCACCCTCCTGAGGGCCGATAGGGTCATACGAACAAGTGGCTCCGCAAGATCGACACACATGGCCTCGAAGGCCACCACCTGAAGACTCCCCTAGATTGCGCTGTACAATGGGGCTAGTGTGGTGGATGACACTTCGAGTCAAGGATGTGATCACCTACAAAGTCTCTACATCAACACTCTCCTTTGCAACTACAAGCATCACAATTTGCTCACGAGGCGGCCTAGCGAGAGGTCGTCTCCCCTGTCATGTAGGATCCGACTGTGCACCGGGCCTATCCTGTGCTGACCCCCCACCTCTCCCCTAAAACTCCCTCATATCAAAATAATTTTGGATTTGGTTCAATACAAACTCATAGTATAATTTCCTAAGAAAATATTGGGGGACTTCACAGTTATTGCATGGTGGGTAATCAAAGACCATATACCATCTGTCATAAAAACGGTTCCTAATCTCTTGGTGGTGGCACAATGAATAGGAAACCTCTTTGCATTGAGGGTGAGATTTTGATTTGTTTTAGGGTCAGTGAATAGAGAGCACAAATCGCCTTTAGTAATCTTTGAATCTTTTACTTGTTTATATGATAATTTGTTTGCATAATATGCCCTCGATGTTTGCCTCCTATTTTTCCATCTAGATATTTGTTGGGTAATTGCATCTACATTTTTTAACAAATCCTTCAATGAATCTGCTAGATGTATTCTTTCTGTAGTTGAAGAATTTTGATCACTCAACCTACTAATAAGATCCTCAACTTCTTTTCTATTGTTTTCAATTTCCTCCTCAAATTTTCTTGAGTGCCGAGGGTATTGAGAGAAATGGTGGGGAGGTTGATTTTGTTGTTGAGGCTGATTTGGTTGAGGATTTTCCTCCTCTTGTTGAGGATTTCTAAAATTAAAAAAAAAAACATTCATTTCTAAACTAAAACAAACAAAATAAATTTAAAACTAACAAATTCAAAACAAATACCAAACAATACTTACCTCTTGCATCTCTTCGTCGTCGTGGTGCCATATTTGTGAAGAAATCCAATTGTTGTTGATGAATTTTGAAGAAATCACCTCTCCAAGAATGTGAGCATGTAAAATAGGGTTTTTGGCGCGGGCGGAGCTAAAACATAGAAAAAATCAAATGAGAAATGATATTTGGATTCGCTTTTTTTTTTTGCTTTTAAAAAGCCATAATGCGAACGCGTTATAATGCGTTCGTGTTATGTCTTCTTTTTTTCTTGTTTGGCCACAAAAGTGTGACCATCTTGGTGCACTTACCCAGGTGTTGAACCTTAGGTTCAACAGGGTGGACTTTCAGTAGTTAACACTAAGTCATATGGACAACCACAACATCAAGACAAAAATCATCACAACCAACCACACTTTTTGATGGAAAGTTTGTAAGGGTAGGCACCTTAGTGGATGAATCAGAAGACAAGGAAGTTTTGAATTGGTTGTACAAGGATAAAGAACAATCATAAGCATCCACTTCAAATGTACTGATAGAGCAGTATGGAAAAGGCAAGACAATCTAAAAAATATGGGATACGAGGGGAAATGTCCTATTGGTAAAAGAAAAGAAGGCATCATAGAACCAATATATCCCATCACAATGAATTCTAAAGATAAGATGGGACTAGGGTACAAGCAAGAAGCAAAAGAAGAAACTAGACAAAAAGTTGTCGAGTGAATCCTTCAATTGAGAGATAGTTCCAAAATAGACTCCAATGAATATGAATGGGATTCCCTCTCTAAAGAGTCTTGTCATGATAAGGAAATTGATTTCATACAAAAGTATACACCAACATGTATAGAGGGATAGAGCTTAGGTTTTAGACCACTTGAAATTGGATAACAACATATCGATGACTCAAGTGAAGACGATTATACTTCGAGCAAGATAGATACTTCGAAAGAGAGTAACATCATAGACCTTGATATTGCTATTAGACACTTTGATGACATTTCCATCATGATGCTTACCCATTTTGACCTTAGCCAATTTGACAATTCCATGCCATTAGTACACCTTGAATTGATTGACTGGGACCAATTTGAGTTGTTTGATCTACCCACCTTTCTGAATGATGATACCATCGTTAACTTCCTCTGTTCTGATAAACTTGAAACATGTTCCATCATAAAATATCATAATGGAACTTTAGAAAAGGGGAGTTCCAAATCTTCCAGCTGCAAAATGAATACCAAAAGTATATCTAATGGTGAAAACCATTTAATGGCACTATTAGATCCAGAAAAAGTAAAAATGAAGAGTTTATCTCAAGGTGAAAACCTCTCCGAGGCACTAAGAGATGGAAGATTTTACACTCTCCCCAAACACTATTAGGAGAGATCTTCAGTGCTGATTGAGCCCACACAATCCATCAATATCGACATAGCTAAAACAGTAAAGACCCTACATCTAGCGACATCCATGATAGACGAGGAAAAGCCTAGTTTCACTAAATTCTTTAAAGAGATGCAAATCAAATTTTCTTGGTCTTATACATTCCAGGAATAGATATAGAACTCATCATGCATCATTTATCACTACCACTTGGCATAAAACTAGTAAAGAAAAAGTTGAGAAAAATGCACCCTCATATCACCCTCTTGGTAAAAGCCGAATTAAATAAGCTACTAGATGTGATATTTATCAGACCTATTGACTATGCCGAGTGGATATCAAATATTGTGCCAGTCTCAAAACAAAAAAAAAGCATCAGGATATGTACAGACTTCAAGGATCTTAACAAAGCTTTCCCAAAAGATGATTTTCCTCTACCTAACATTGACATCATCGCAGACTTGACAGCTGGACATGAAATTATCTCACTAATGGATGGCTTTTCAGGTTACAATAAGATAAAGATAGTACCCAAAGATCAAGATAAAATAGCCTTCACATGTCCTTGTGGCACTTTCTGCTGGAATGTAATGCCTTTTGGGTTGAAAAATGTTGGAGCCACATATAAGAGAGCAATGAACACCATCTTCCATGACATGATGCACACTTTTATGGAAGACTATGTAGATGAATTATTGGAAAAATCATTCACTAGAGAGGGACATCTAGAAATTTTAGACAAGATCTTCACTAGACTAGAGAAATTCAATGTGAGGTTGAACCCCAATAAATGTGTATTTGGTGTAACATCAACTAAAATTTTGGGGTATATTGTATCAGCTAAAGGAATTGAGGTGGATCCTACAAAGGTCAAAGCCATCATGGACATGCCTCCTCCCAAAAATATCAGTCAAATTAGATCATTACAAGGAAGATTCCAGTCTATCAAGAGGTTCATCGCACAACTGGCTAAGAAAACTCATCCTTTCAATCATTTATTACACAAAAATCTCTCTTTCAAGTGGGATGTGTAATGCCAAATAAAAGCTTTGCACAATAGACAACAAAGAAGATTAGAAGCACACATGCATACAATACTAAATCTAAAATGCAAATTCATTCGTTAAGAAACAAAGAACATGGGAAAGTAAAAATGTAATTAAAACTAGAACAATCTCACCAATTTTCAAACGTATTTCCATGATTCATCTCGATTGCCCTTCTCCATTTTGCTTGTGTAGTATAATTGCCCTCAGATTTTCAAGAGTTTGTGCAAGTATAGCCTAAGATAGTGATTAGCAAAATATCGAAGATTCAAGACAAAGTGCTCTCAAAAGTTATAAAATTCATGAGAGAGATTTTGCGAGAGATTTCGAGAGAGATTGGAATGATGAATGATAGATCAATTTGTATAAAATTGATTATTTGAACGACAGGCCAAGATTGAAAGACCAACAGACGGTTGAGATCAACTGATTAGACATGCATTCTAATAACTGCCAGTAGTGACATGAGTGATACAAACTAGAAATAGACTTAAAGATTAAATAAATGATTTAATCTTCAGTTCATCATTTGAAAACATAAGAAATATCTTTGCATGACAAAGATAAAGATTGATTACATCAACTCTTGTTCGAATGCATGCACAACATTTAATTAATTAAATAAGAATATTTAATTAAGCCGCATGTACATGCAATTGAGTTAGAACTAGATGATTTGAATGATTTGACGAAGAGATTACTCGAAGACGCCACTTAGACATCAAATCAATAGCTAACTGAACGATTAAAATAGATGTCAAGTCGAGTAAAAGTGAATACTTAGATAACTCACATAATTATCTAAAATATAGAGGAATGCGTTAAAATAGAATTAATGAATTAAATAATTCATTTAATTCAAGACTCGATATTTGGAGAATAATTAAATAAATAATATTTATTTAATTAAGTGATGAAGGGATTTTAAATGAATAATTAAATAAATAAAGAATTCATTTAATTATAGTTGAAGTATGATAAAGAATAAATTAAATAAGAATTTATTTAATTTGACAAGACGGATAAGGTTAATTAGTAAGATAATTAAATAAAAAGCGTTTATTTAATTAATCAGATAGACTAAAGAAAATGTGAATTAATTAAATAATTAATATTATTTAATTAATAGAAGAATTAATAGAAGTTAAATTAATTAAATAATTAAGATTATTTAATCAATAGAAGAATTAATGTTAAGATGAATTAATTAAATAATTAAGATTATTTAATCATGACCATGTAGAATACGAATTATGAAGAATATTAAAGTCGCAGGCCTAGACCAAATTTCGGTGTCTACATTTGCCCCTCTTTGATACAATGTCATTTCAGTGTTGTGTCAAAGAAAATTGATAAAAATATGCCCCATTCATGCCCCAATGTAAAACAGGTGAAGGTATGCCCCCTTGGGAGGATAGGCGGGTTCAAAGAACATGAGTGTGCTCTCGAAATTGATGAGAGAACTAAAAGATGAAAGAAAAAAAGATAGAAGAAAATGGAAAAGGGTGGTGAAGATGTAGAAAAGAAGAAATGTTAGTGCAAAAAGAAAGATTGAGAAAGAACGAAAGACAGGAGATAGATGTTAGTATTAGCAATCTTTGATGTTTCGCTATATCACAAAAGGTATTGCACTTTATCATCATTGGGCGGGACTAATACAAATGGAGAAAAACACCATGATATGACATAGATCAAGGTGTGCAAGGTCATCCACTTGCTAATAACAGATAGTCGCAGACAAGGAGTGTTGTTAACTCATACTAAGGGCACAAGTTGCCCCAGTCTTTTTGTCAGGACAAACCACAGACAACAAACAAAGTAAAAGATGGGTCATCAGATGTCATTGCTCCTCTAAATCCTTCATGGGACATCCTTGAGGAAACTAGAAACATGACTCAAAAATCAAAGTTAAAAGACAGTCGACAGACAACAGTCAAAGAAAATAGAATTCTAATACATCGTTGCTTCTCTAAATCCTTCATGAGACATCCTTGAGAAAGCTAGTAACACAATTCTGAGTCAAAGTCAAATGAAAAGATAAGATAAATAAGCCATAAAGTCAATAAGCCAATAAAATATTTGCCAAAACATGATTTTGTTTGTTTGATTTTTTTGATTGATAAAAGAATTGATTGATAGAGCCTGGTTTCAGGAGATACACATACCAGATAAGATTGTGAGTCTAGTTTCGATGTTATGACTCTGTATAAGGCATGACAAAGCCTGGTTTCAGAAAGACATGTATCGTATAAGACATTGAGTCAGATGCCATTGATGTGATAACCTGTGTAAGACTATGTTTAACCTTGTCAATTATGCAGGAAAGACTCATCATGAATAAGACATAGGTTGACTATTTTGATAACGTTTGTTTCCAAGAAGGGCACATCCTGTAGCAGACTGTAGTTGATCTGTTTTGATTGTTTTGTTTGGCAAGTTGTTTGATTTGACTTAGAGACATTGCTGACTTGTTCACCAGATTGATGCATGACTTGAGACAATGCGTTGGAAATTAACTACGTGTGATGACAAACCCTAAAGGACTGAGCTAGTGCGACCTCGGGGGCTCATCGATTGATGGCCTTGCCTACGTTATACATGCAGAGACCTCGTAGTTCAACATGACCAATGACCTTGTCATATAGACATATGGATTGACTCATGAATTTATACAGACAAACCTAGATGGACTGACCTAATGCCTCAGGGGCACATCGGCAGATGGCCTTGCTTACGTCCAATCGCAGAGGCAACGTAGTTTGACAAACGACAAAGACTAACAAGTGCAACTGACTTTGACTCTATTTTTTGGATTTTTGAAATGTTTTGAATTTTTTGTCTTTTTTTTTTTGGAAGTTTTTTGATGTTTTTGTGTTTTCTCAGGTCATTTTGTGATGTTTGTGGATTTTTCTATGGTTTTACGTCGTCAAAACAGCCAATGGAAGAATCAATATGACACACGTCAAGTGTTTTCCCCCAGTCGAGTATAAGACCAATTGATTATGAATAGGGTAAAATGGGGGATATGAAATGCACTCAATGTCAATCGTTCCAGGTTATAGGGAAGACTACCACTTATTATGAATGGTATATACAAGTGATGGATATGAAAGATAAGGGATATGTACAGGGATAGGTAGTATGTATAGGGATAAGGACTATGTACAGGGTAGTGGACTATGTACAGGGACAAGGACTATGTTCAGGGCAGTGGACTATGTATAGGGAAGTGGACTATGTATAGGGTAGTGGACTATGTATAGGGAAATGATTCCTACAAGCAACCAAGCAAGCATGCACAAGAATCCAAGGACAACCATGATCTTGCCCCTATTCAAACTGAAAACCAATTGAAAGGTGATGAGGATGGTGACGATGTTGTTTGACATGGGAAGGAAACATCCCAAAACAACGTGAGGATGACGATAATGTGACTAAAGGATCAAGGTTTGCAGCCAAGCTAGAAACAAAGCAAAGTAATGTTTTGAATGATGCACTAGGATGCATAGAAAGATTGTATGGATTGGACTTGTTGCATTTGGAATGACTTTTCAGGATTAGATGGTATGATGGAAGATCCTTAGACCATTGACAAGGGAAAAACCAAGGCATACGATAGGTATTTCGTATAGGGATAACCCGTTTGGAAAAATTATATGAAGGATATGACATGATATTTCATGGATAGTGTATGACCAAAGGATAGACATGTCAAGAGTTTTTCCAAAGCATGATTTATGTTTGCACCCCAGCCCTTATCAAGATCAAAGTAGGTGGGAAAATGGACATGAGTGGTAGGGTTAAGATGGATAGATAGAAATGTCATATGAAGGGTATGGGAGATGAGACAACTTGCCCCCAAGTATAATAGTCCACATAGATAATTTCTTACACATGATGCCTGTTTGCCAAGTTTTCATCATGGTATTTATCCAAAGCGCCATAAGAATGGTTTTCACTATTGGACGAAATTTTTCTCTTGACTTTTTTTTTTCTTTTTTTGGTGTCACCGAGATGCCTATTTGCCAAGTTTTCATCAAAGTGACTTTTTTTTTCTTTCTTTCTCCTTTTTTTTAAAAATTTTTCTGGATGGCCTTGATGCTATAGATGATCATTGATTGTGTTGAATCCATTGATGGTGTTGATGTAGAGATCAGTGCCATGATATGCCAATAATAACTTTGATGAAGTAGTTGCCTTGTCAGGATCATAGCACTTGTATACAATTGATTGATGTCATTATGATCCTTGTTGACACTAGAGTTGGCCTTATCAAAATACGCACATTGCGATAGAGTGCCATGGGAGTCCTTACAATAAAGAGTTGCTGCCAAGATGCGATGGATTTGTGACGTAGGATTTTTAGACTTTAGACGATATGTAGGATTATGATGGATGATGAGAGACGTGTTTGGCAATTTAGATGTAGGAATTTTGATTTGCCAAACTTGGGGTGATGGATGATGGAGACTGGGTTTCAGATTGGGATAATGTTTGGAACCATGAATTTTATATGCCTTGTATGATGACCATTTTGAAGGAGGTGGACATTTATTATATGTGGGAGTCCTCTTTTCTTGTGGCTCCACATTTTGATTGACTTTTACTTTTGAACTATTTTCTTTGCTTGATCCATTTTTCCTTGGGATCCATTTTAACTTTATTTGTCCACTTGGATTTTTGATTGATTCAATGGCCTTTGATATTTGATTTTGAAATTTGAATTTGTAAGACTTTTGTTTTTGTTGGTTCCAAATGGAAGGTTTATTCATGTTGGAATGACGATTTATGGTATGGATGGAAGGAGTGTTGGCAACAACCTTATGGTAAGAACTACGCATGGCCTCCATTTTGATGTTTGTATTAGATAAAGTTTCCCCCATTATCGAGAAGATACCATTAACATCATTAGATTTGTTGACTGAAGGATAACCAAGACCTTGATGCCTAGGATTTTCCTGAAACTGTATTGGTTCTAGAATTCCTTGCTCGTGTATACCTAGTCCTTTTCCTTGATATTGCATGCTCTGACAGATTCTGTTTGCGATGGGGTATTTTTTGTTTTGAAAGTAAGATGCGAACCCATCACTGTTCATGTGGAAACTGTTACTTGGAATCTTCTCCTCTTCAAGAAAGCCTGATTTGATAAAAGTGGATGATCCTAGTTGATAGGATGTCATATCTTCAATGACATGTTGGATATTGTTGTTGTTATTTTGTGACATATCAGATTTAGAGGATTCTACTGGTGCTTCCAAGTCGATGTTGAAACCATCTTTATGGTCATTGTCATAGAGTCCAATGAACTCAGCTATAGCTTGATCATTTGCAAATATGTCTATAGTAGGAGACTCTTGTTCTAGAGGAATATCATCTATGTTTTCAAAGGAGGCAAGTGCCTCATTTTGGGAAATGGATGCATTTGATACTTGGATAGGGTGATCTTCAAATGTTTGATCATGAATGGCATAAAGGTCAAGGAGTGGATCATTTTGGACTTCTTGCTCAATAGTAGTGTCTTGATCAAAGACGGGTTTGTCTTGAATGATATGATTGGGAATGAAATCTTGATCAAGGATAGGTGTACTTTGGATGCCATGATTATCTAGAAGGACTTCTTGGATGGACTTAAAGATAGGGTTGTGGGATAGACTACTTTGATCTTGACATGAAGGTGAAACCATGAAGTCATGCTTTAGACTTTCCATTTGACATGTATCCTCAAGTTTAGTAGATGGGATGTGACTTTGGAGACCATGAATAGATGTATTGTCATGACTAAATGTAGAGTGAGATGGAATGGCATGGAAGGGATTAGTGGATGAAGGACTAGGATATGACATGGAGGCTTGGAAGGAATTAGTGGATGAAGGACTAGGGTAGGACATGGAAACTTGGAAGGGATTAGTGTAAGGTTGGTTTCCCTTGTCAAGGTTAGGATAAGGGTGATAAGTGGATGTTTGTTGTGGATTCATGGCATGGATTATGCTAAGGGACTCTTGATAATGAGGGTAGATGGATGGAGGACTAGGACTTATGGATTGTTGGTAGGAAGGGTATGTGGGTAGTTGACCATGGGTTGATGTTGATTGGCATTTGGATTGGATAAATTGTCTTTTGAAGTCTAGGGCTTGTTGGCATTGACCATTACGGAGTAACTGGTATTCAACTTGACTGGCAAGCATATCAAGGTAAATTGCAGACATGGTGGTGAGGTTATGAAAAAAGATGGAGTATGACTAAGGTATGTGATATGAGGTCTAAGGTATGACAATGCAAAGAGTAACTTAAGTCTAAGGTATGCAACCTAAGCTATGTTTTTGGGATTTTCTAGGTGCAAATAAGGAATGAATGCTGCTATTTTTTTGGTATTTTCTATGCAAATAAGGTATGTCTAAAATGATGCTATCCTAGGATGATAGTGTCTAAAGATGCAAAGTCTAAGGAAGCTTCTAAGGTAATCAATTTTGTGAACTTGAGACGAGGTTACCAACTACCTAAAGTCTAACCAAGGCATCAATTTAGTTAAGTCAAGGAACCAATGTAGGATGAGGATCAAAGACAAGTTAAGTCTCCTAACTAGACTGATGAGCTAGGAAGACTCTCTGTAGGAAAAATGATAAAATGATAAGACTAGGTTCAATGACATCCTAGAAGTTTACTCTAAAGGAAAAATGTATTCTAAGATGAGACCCAACTCTGAATTAGGACAACTATGGTAATGACTGAATGAACCTAAAGGATGCAAAATTTAGCAAATCGTTGCAGGTTTTTGTTCAAAGACTGCTTGTGGAAAGACAACTGAAAAACTGGTATAACTGTGTTGATTGGACAATGACTGTGAATTCTGGTTTTCTGATAATCAGACAGATGCGTCGTGGGATTTGACAATTGCGGTTCAAGTTTACAATTGCGGTTTCCAGTGATCAATTGCGTTTCTCTGGTAAAGCTCAATGTGTGACTCTGACAGATGCGCTTAACCCTCTAACAGATGCGCTTAACCCTCTAATAGATGCAACTCGTAATGACAATTATGACTCATAATATAACGCATGTGATTTTTTGTAAAGCAATTGCAAGCTAAACTGGCAGCTGTGACTCTATGCTAGACAAATGCGACTGATACTGACAGATGCGACTCAAAGCTAAACAAATGCAACTCGTAATAATATATGCGACTCAAGATTTAACAGATGTGATTTTAAAAATCAATTGGGACCTTCTGGTGAACAGTTGCGACTCTGTGTAATTTCAATGATAAGATTTAAACTAACTTCATTTTTCGTGATCAAATTCTGACAATCAAAGACAATCATAAGACAAAGTGTTTTCAGTTTTGATTTTGGACTCAAAGAACATTTAAATTGATAACAGACAAGCACATCCTAATAGGCCAAAGGCCTAGGGTTTGTATACTTGGTATAGCCCACCGAAATACCCCGGATTGGTGATGAACACCTTTCCTTCTCGAGAGCGGATAGCTTAAAAATTTGGTGGCATTGGCTCCCCTCCACGGCTCATTAACGTCTTTCGAGCACACCAATTTCAAATTCTTTGGGCAAAGACCTCCCAAGAACTGCTATCTCTACTCAAGGGGATCAATAGTGAGTAATCTTCGGGCATGATACTGTACTCTGCACTATACCAAGCAACAGCCACAAATAGGTTGGTCTCTAAAAAAAAAGGTATTTAGCACGGGCATTCCGTTCATGGGGTGTGATCCATACGGTGCGAGTCCCCTTTCGGATCCATCTCGTCAGAACCACACTCATGATTCTTGGGGTTTCCCCAAGAACCCACTTTTATATACCGGCTGGAAGTCCCTCGGGTTCAGGGTGCTACCGGTCTGAGTCGTCTTGGGGTGAGTACTTTTTCCCACCAGGACAGGCCCAAGTTCTAGAGTTGGTAACCGTTTCTCTTACACCCAGGATCACACGGATGCGCAAGGGGAGAGGATACTTCGATGTACCAAGTCGTAAGGGTAACCAGACTTGTGCTTTCACACCAAACACAGTAGACACTTGTTAATTTTAACCAAAGGAAAGATTTGCTACACTACCAAACAATCTGTTTCAAAATGAACTAGGGTTTTCGACAAGCATCCTGCAGAAAAACTCATTAGTACTTTTCAATATTTCCTTCGTCAATCATCTTGCAAAAGCTTGTTAACTCCAAAGGGGCACACGCTGAAGATAAGATATTAGTAACACACAAATCAATTGAAAATTTTAGATTCCCAAAAACATAAATAAAGTTTTACCAGTCAATTGTGTTGTTGTATTACTAGTCAGATGCATCATTTCTTCTTCAGTTGCGACTCGATAATTACCAGTCAATTGCGGTTCAGGAAGTCAATTGCGTCATTATGGCTTGCAAATGCGTCACTTTAAGTCAAATGCATCATTCTGGCTTGCAAATGCGTCACAAAAAGTCAAATGCATCATTCTTTCTTGCAAATGTGTCACTTTAAGTCAAATGCATCATTCTGGCTTGCAAATGCGTCACTTTAAGTCAAATGCATCATTCTGGCTTGCAAATGCGTCACTTTAACTCGCAGGCGCAAAAAAATCATGTTTTTCTTGTAAAAAATGCTTCCCTTAATGAAAATATGTAGTATAATATATAAATCTTCATCTCTCGACCCTTCCAAATGTAACCATGCTATTTATTTGACCTCAAAAGACTCCAAAATGTGTGATTTTCAAGATTCTTCAAAAGTACCTACACCTTTCAACACAAAGAACACCAAAAACTTCCAAACAAAGAATGTCAATCAAGAGGGTTAGTAGTTCACGTCAGGTTCACCAAATGTAATGCCAAATAAAAGCTTTGCACAATAGACAACAAAGAAGATTAGAAGCACACATGCATACAATACTAAATCTAAAATGCAAATTCATTTGTTAAGCAACAAAGAACATGGGAAAGTAAAAACATAATTAAAACTAGAACAATCTCACCAATTTTCAAACGTATTTCCATGATTCATCTTGATTGCCCTTCTCCATTTTGCTTGTGTAGTATAATTGCCCTCAGATTTTCAAGAGTTCGTGCAAGTATAGCCTAAGATAGTGATTAGCAAAATATCGAAGATTCAAGACAAAGTGCTCTCAAAAGTTATAAAATTCACGAGAGAGATTTCGCGAGAGATTGGAATGATGAATGATAGATCAATTTGTATAAAATTGATTATTCGAATGACGGGCCAAGATTGAAAGACCAATGGACGGTTGAGATCGACTGATTAGACATGCATTCTGATAACTGTCAGTAGTGACATGAGTGATACAAACTAGAAAGACTTAAAGATTAAATAAATGATTTAATCTTCAGTTCAGCATTCGAAAACATAAGAAATATCTTTGCATAACAAAGATAAAGATTGATTACATCAACTCTTGTTCGAATTCACGCACAACATTTAATTAATTAAATAAGAATATTTAATTAATCCACATGTACATGCAATTGAGTTAGAATTGGATGATTTGAATGATTTCACGAAGAGATTACTCGAAGACGCCATAATTTACATCAAATCAATAGTTAACCTGAACGATTAAAAATAGATGTCGAGTCGAGTAAAAGTGAATACTTAGATAACCTCACATAATATCAAAACATAGAGGAATTAAAATAGAATTAATGAATAAATTAAATAATCATTTAATTCAAGACTCGATATTTGAGAATAATTAAATAAATAATATTTATTTAATTAAATGATGAAGGGATTTTAAATGAATAATTAAATAAATAAAGAATTCATTTAATTATAGTTGAAGTATGATAAAGAATAAATTAAATAAGAATTTATTTAATTTGACAAGACGGATAAGGTTAATTAGTAAAATAATTAAATAAAAAGCATTTATTTAATTAATCAGATAGACTAAAGAAAATGTGAATTAATTAAATAATTAATATTATTTAATTAATAGAAGAATTAATAGAAGATAAATTAATTAAATAATTAATATTATTTAATTAATAGAAGAATTAATAGAAGATAAATTAATTAAATAATTAAGATTATTTAATCAATAGAAGAATTAATGTTAAGATGAATTAATTAAATAATTAAGATTATTTAATAAATAGAAGAATTAATGTTAAGATGAATTAATTAAATAATTAAGATTATTTAATCATGACCATGTAGAATACGAATTATGAAGAATATTAAAGTCGCAGGCCTAGACCAAATTTCGGTGTCTACAGGATGAGAAATGTGAAGCTGCCTTCAATCAACTCAAGCAATATCTAATGTCACCACCAATACTAGTACCACCAATCGAAGGAAAGCCATTGATACTCTATATTGCAACAATTGAGATATCTTTGGGAGCTTTATTGGCACATAAAGATTTTTCAAGAAAGGAGAGGGAAATCTATTATATCAGCAAGACCTTGAATGGTTATGAGATCAATTACACCTTTATTGAAAAATCTTGTCTTGCGGTATTATTTGCTACCCAACATCTAAGACATTACCTGCTGACTCACACCATTAAACTCATAGATAAAATTGATCCTTTAAAGCATCTACTTAGCAAAGCTGCCTTAACAGGAAGACTAGCTAAATGGGTCATGATATTGAGTGATTTTGACATCTAGTACGTGGAAAAAAAAAAATCAAGGGTCAAGCCATAGCGGATGAACTAGCTGAAGCACCATTGCAAGACAATTATCCAATGAATATTTAATTTCTAGATGCTGATGTCCTTACAATATCTACACAACAATGGATGTTGTACTTTGATGGCTCTTATACACAACATGGATCAGGTGCAGGAATATTGTTTATCTCGCCACAAGGACATACCATTCCCAAATCCTATAGACTGATGTTTCCTTACACCAACAACATAGTCGAGTACGAAGCATTGATCATTGGAATCAAATTAGTAGTCGAGTGGAAGATCACAAAGTTACATGTCTATGAAGATTTAAAACTAGTCATTAATCAGGTGAATGATGATTACCAATCAAAAGATGACAAATTAATGCCATATAAAATAATGGTTGATGAATTCAAAAAGTAGTTTGTGGAGATAAAATTTGAGTAGATTCCTAGAGGCGACAACAAAGATGATAATGCCATGGGTACCATTGCTTCTCTCTTACATATTCCTGAGAAATGAGCCCGTTATGAGTTCATGGTGGAGCAACTATTCAACCCATCCTATGACAACCCTAAATCCCAAGTCATCTACCATCTAGCCGAGGTTGACGCTTCTACCTACGGGAAAATATACACCTATCTAAAAGAAAATACCCTCCCACCCGATTTGTCCCAGAACCAAAAATGAAATTTCATCCGACAAGCAGCTCGACAAACCTTAATAGCTGATGTGCCTTATCGACAAGGTCTTGATGGTACTCTCCTTCGGTGTCTAGAATGCAATGAAGGTGAAAGTGCTTTACACAAGGTCCATGATGATATATTTGGAACACATTCAAGTGGCCTAAATTTAGCTAAGAAACTCCTACGTTTGGGGTACTACTGGCCCAATATGTAGAAGGAATCCTTTCAATATGTCAAGAAGTGTCAGAAATGTCAAATTCATGGAAACTTGATACATGCACTAACACAAGAGTTGCAACCTTTCACATCAACATGGCCTTTTTGTTAGTGGGAATTGGATCTTGTTGGTAAAATACACCCATCTTCATCCAATGGACACAATTTTATCATCACAGCCATGAAGTACTTCATGAAATGGATTAAAGTTGTTCCTTTGACCACCATCACAGGAAAACAAATTTTATTATTCATCCTGAATTACAACATCTATCGATATGGTATTCCTCAATCCATTATCATGGACAACGATAGACCCTTCAAGAATCAAGATGTCCAAGAACTCTATGAGAGGTTCCATATACAACATTGGTTTTCTACACCCTACTATCCTCAAGGAAATGGCCAAGAAGAGGCCTCAAACAAGACTATCCTGAAAATATTAAAGAAAATTGTCAACAAGGCTGGACGTGATTGGCATGTTCAACTGAACCTTGCTTTATGGGCTTATAGAACCAGCATCCACACCTCGACAGGCACCACACTCTATGATCTAGTCTATGGATCATAGGATATTCTACCTATTGAGGTTGAGCTACCATCACTCCGTATGTGACTAAAAGGGATCATTTCAGATGAGGATTACAGAGTGTCTAGGTTACAAGAGTTAGAACTGTTGGAAGAATTTCGTCAGTAGGACATGAATCACTTGAAATCATATCAACAGAGGATATCCAAAAGTTACAATGATAGAGTAAAGCCTAGAACATTTCAAGTGGGTGAGTTATTCTTGAAAGAGAACCCTCGTAATCAACAAGATTGAGAGAAGGGGAAATTTGAACCCAACTGGCTAGGTCCCTTTGTCATTGTATCAGTCTTTAGATCAGGAGCATATCAATTGTCCACACCAGAAGGGGATTTGTTTGATGAAACCCTCAACAACTTGCATCTCAAAAAATTCTACACCTAAATCATCTAGTGCATTGGAAAAGGTCCTACAAAAATATAAAAAAATTAGGAAAAGAGAAAAATACAAAAAAAAAGTGAAAATTTGAAAAAGTGCAATAAAAATAAGTAGTGAAAACCTGACAACAGGTACTATTTGTGATAGGTTAGCTTTTCCATCTATTTGATCATGTCGACCATTCACTTTCGCCATTCTCTTTTGCCACTAATCCGCCTATCATCAGAGAGCTTCATGTACATATCCTGGAAATCATAGTTGC
The DNA here is from genome assembly GCA_007258455.2 of Sequoia sempervirens. Classification (NCBI taxonomy): domain Eukaryota; kingdom Viridiplantae; phylum Streptophyta; class Pinopsida; order Cupressales; family Cupressaceae; genus Sequoia; species Sequoia sempervirens. The sequence continues at coordinate 22,912,982 of VDFB02056351.1, forward strand.
ATCTCACCCTAGACTAGGGGAAAAATCCTAAACTCGCTAGGGGAAATAAACTTTGAGCTTGAACCATCAGACAAAAAATAGTAGGAAAAACACAACAAACACAATGATCATAGTGTAACCCAAAATTGAACATCAGTCACAAACATGAACACATCAACCATCCAGAATCAAATAAATAAATCAATCAAAATCCAAGAAAACTTTAAATGGATGATGTTCTTCTAAATCATGGCTTTATCACTGTGGCATGAATGTTCAACTGTTGAACTTTGATTTTTTTTATCATGTCTTTGGAGCACCTCGATGATGTATTGAAATAGAGGAGCTAGGAAGGAGTATGATTTTTCTTTGTCTGCTATCTATGAGTTGATCGTTATTACTGTGAAAATTGTCATGGGACATGCTCTACAAAGTATCACTAATGAAATTCTCAATTTTCATAGGAAAATGGTTAACTCTTGTCTGTTTACGCAAGCAATACTCAGGTCATCTTGGTTTAATTATACTTAGATGCTTGTGTTAACTTACAATATCAAAAATCATGGAAGTAGTACTCAGGTAATCATGGTCTACTTATGCCATCGATGCTTGTACTAACTTTCAAAATTTTAAAGGCTCAATGATGATAAAAAGCACGAAAAATCGACTGTTACAAATGACAACATCTGCATGGTTAAGTTAGATTACATCCATGTTAGTTTGCATCTGTATCTATGGGATTTCCAAAGCTGCAACAATTTCACAATGATGTTATCTCTCACATTAATGGATTGAGTACATTTGATATTAACCAAAAACACATCATTCTCATATAGTTACACATTAGTTGCATCAACATTTGCATACATTAGAAAACATATAAGTTGCATCATCATTTATATAAATTAGAAACCATTCTGATTTAGTCATACACCAGTTGCATCATCATTCACACTCATCAATCCATGCATCACATCATAATATTTGCATCAAAAAACACAAAAATAAGTGTGTTCCATCTCACTTGCATGATCCAAATCATTTCATCAATTATTAATGGATTAAGAAATTGGTCCATTAAGATGATTGAAAGACAGGTCCAACAGAGTAATATTTCCAAACAGAAAAACATCTCTATTTTAGTAGGGGTATAAATGAACTTGATGCATCACTAAAATCATTTACTCCTTTTATAAAATGGATCTTGGATTCACATAAGATGATTGAAAGACATGTCCAGCAGGGTAAGATTTCCAAGAAGAAAAATTTGTTGAAAAACATGACTGGTAAAAACATAATGTCATTGTTATGAACATCTAAAACTAGTAGTGAAGATGAATTTGTTATTACTCAAATCCAAGATTGACAAAGGAATAACTAGATCATCGCATACACATCATACATCATTTACATAATGAAATACATCTCACATAGCATAAAAAATCATCCATTAAGTATATAAAATCATTAATCATACATTATCATATCATCATTCCATACATCCCATAATCATCATCACATAAGCATCATCATTACATAATCATCATGATCATCATCATATAAACATCATATAAACATCAATAGAACTATGCACCATCATATGATCATTTCATACATCGTTCATTCATTTATTGCATCATTTATTTGCATTAGAAAAGTACAAAAACATAAAATGAATCACATTTCATTGGCATAATAAAATCCATCACATAGGCATCATTCATAAAGCATCATAGAATAACAACCCATTAGTTGCATCATCATTTACATCCATAGCATACCATATCATCATCATATAGAACATCACATAACATATATAATAGAAATTAAATGCATCCATAACATATCATATCATCATCATATAGAACATCACATAGCATATATAATAGAAATTAAATGTATCCATCATGATCATCATCATATAAACATCATATAAAATCATAGATCATAATCATCGTCGCATATCATATAACCTCAAAATCATAATGTCGAAGTGTACTAGGATATCCAAAGGTATAAATAGATACACCAATATAAAAAATGGCAGTGTATCATAATGTCTGTAATCAAGAGGTACATCATCAATGTCTCAACTGAATAAAGAGGTATACATCATGTCCCAAAATACATCAAAATCTGTCATCATAATCGGAGCTATGTCGTGCTCCCCCCAGACGGTGTTGGCATCACATGACTAGTGCCTCTCCCACCTGACAGACCTGCACTAGGATCTCTTTGATCTCTCGGAAGTGGCTGTGTAACACCTCTAATAGTGGTTCAAGATTGGGACCTACCAGATCGGGACTGTGCAAAACTCTCTCGCCACTCGGGAGGAACCACATCATGATATTGAACTTGTGCAGTTTTTGCACACACGCCCCGCTGAAAGCAGGGACCATCTTTTTCTTTCACTCTTGTTTCTTTGGCCCTTTTATTTTGGGGATTTGCATTGCCTTGGCATGAGCTTAAAGTGTTCATCTTGCTTGCCTAAGTGTTTTCCCAAAGTTGCATATTGAAAATCTTAAGTTTTGGGCCAAGTTCAGGTTTTTGCACTCGTTTGGGATTTTCTGCCCTGTCTAGATTTTCCTAGATTGCACTCAAGGTCCGGCTCGGTCTACTTTACACCGTGGTTCAGAGATTTCTAGCCTTCGCAGAATTCCACTTGGGCCAAATTTTTCTAGAATTCTGTCTTGCCATCGGTTTTTCAAATATAGTTGATTTTTGAGGTTCATGCCATTATGACTTATCATTTTCCTTCTCTTGAGTTGGGATATTTGATCCTGGGTACTTAGCATGTTGTGGCATATTGAATTTGTGAATTATTGATCTGGTTATGATTCCCTCGACATTATCATTGTTGTTGCTTTCTTAGGCATTCAAAATTGTTCTTTGTCTTTGCTAGAGTCGACTGGCATTTTATTCATGGTATGTGATATTGCTTTATTTATGGTTTCCCAAGTAAGTTATGAGTTTTTTCATTCATTTGTATCTAGGGATAGCTTACTTGTGGGCTGTTATCTATGTCACGAGCTTGCTCTGTGCGTTAATGGCCAAAATTTAGGGTTTCATGCCTAAGGGGTCGCCATTGCATCTTAATTTGCTTTCGGATGAACCTAGAATTCAAAGAAGATCTGTAGGAGGTTCAGGTTAAGCTGGTTCCATGCCCAGGGTCCTCAAATTTGTGATATTTGATCAATTTGAGTAAGATCATATTAGATTGCCGATATTTGGGTTTTCTTTCAGCTTCGGGATTTTCCTGTGCTGGCGGATTTTCTCGACTTTCCGTTTTCTCCTGTTTTTCCTGAATTTCATAGTTTTCAAGAGTTTTGCATGGTTCATGGATTTCTGCTCACTCTGGATTTTCCCGAAATTCCTTCATTCCTTTTTTTTTTTTAAATCTACAGGCTATCGCTTCATTCACGTAAATCCGTCCCATGCAGATTTCTCCAAAATTTGGTGGAAAACGAAGAATTGTGAGACAACATGATTTGTTAATGAATGAATATGCATTTTATGTTTAATTTGAGCTATCTTAAGATCTCTCATGCTGTTTCTTGGTTGATAATGATTGGATTATGTTACCTATGGGTGTTTTCATGTTGTTTCTGCTGGAATCCACCTGGTCCGGATTCTGCGGTTGGCTTGAAATCCCGGACTGTGAAGATTGTGATTTAACAATGTTTCTAGGTTGATTTCAATCTTTTCTCAAATTTTTTTGATTGTTGAATACATTATTGATGATGGGATAATCTTTATTTTTATGTTATAATGGATATTATTAATGGTGGTTTCTGCTAAGTGCAAGCTAAATTTTACTAGGTTGTCAAGGAAGTTCTGGAGATGAAATTAATTCGATTAAAGGAGAAATTCAAGTTTTGGTTACTCCACCCCTTTGCCAACTTGGTGAGGTGTGCTTAGGATAAGAGTGGAAGCAAGCAATTAATATAGGGCTGCATTGAAATTTGTGCATTGGTTCAAATTATATTGAAGATCCTGGGCCAACCTGATTGAGTTCAAGCATTTAATGCTAATTCATTTTATTTTGAATTCTCCTTGGGCCAGCCTATTTTATGGCCATTTATTATTGTAAACATTAGTTGGGATGAATTGTTTGTGGCTATTTTATGATTGTAAATCTCTGGATGGGCTGACATGCTTTAGATGTTCCTATAAATTGGGCATTTTGCCTCATTTGTAATATATACACAAATAGAGATAATTTTGCTACAAGAGCGAATTAGGTAGTAGAGAAAAGTTAGAAGTTAGTCAATTTTTGAGCAAGTGTTGTAATAGAACATTGGAATTGTTACTGAAATTCAGTGATTCAATACAATTGAAGACATTGTGATTTTCTAGTGATTTCTTTTGTGTTGACTTATCTTGCATGGTTCTTATGATTCTATCTTTAAAATTTCTCAGGGTTATTAGATGTATGTTAGATCTGATTCAATGGTGTTTATGATTTGATGCTTGAAGTGTTTGCAACAATCCTTGGTCCATAGTTTTTGCAGCTAGCTGATTGTTAGTTTCTTTGCAAAGTTAGCTTGGACCTTTATATTCATTGTGCTTAGTTCAATTGTGGAGATTTATTCATTTCAATTGCAATAGGGTTGTCTTGGATGAATGTTCATGATCTGAAAATATTTAATACCTTAGAAGATTGCACTATTTCTATAAGATTGTAGATTTATCTTGGTTAAGTAGGAATTAGTTTATGAGGGATTGGTCCATTTCAAGTATTTTATCATTTGCATTGTTAATCTTAGAAGTAGTTTTAATCTTAGATATCTCTCTAAAACCCTAATCTTTTGTTTTTTCTTTTATCATTTGAGTTAGATTTAGGATTGAAGTATCATTACATTGTTAGATCTAATAAGTTAAAGATTCAATATTTGCTTGTAGTAAGGTCCCTTTGTGATTACCAACATTTTTACATTTATCATTGAGTTGTTTATGCATTGCCAAGACCTGACATTAGAGACCTTGGGGTTATCTCTTGAGACTTTCTAATAGAGATCTACCTTTCAAGAGAGGTAGGATTTCATATTTTGTCTGAGTTGTGCAGAAAACATCATCAACAGATTGGCGCTAGAAGGAGGGCCTAAATAAGCTAAGCTGGATCGATTTATGTCTACCATCTCTCCTGAAAGATTCAGAAGAAGAACCAGATCTACTCCAGGAGAGGAGGAATTTCAAGAATTACCAGTCCCTACTAGGTCAAGAAGGACCAGCAGAAGGAGAGAATCATCATCCTCCCAGCCACCTCCATCATCTCCATCATTCTCATCTTTATCGAGTTCATCTTCATCTTCATCTGAGGACTTTCCCATCCAACAACCTCAACAAACCTTAAATAAGCCATTACCACCCCCACCTCCACCAATGGCTTTCCTAGCTAATAACCCATCTCCATTGAGTTTTTCTAATTACAATGTTATGCCCAAGAACCCTAAGCACTTTTGTTCAAAGTTCCATGTTAATGATCCCAATAGAACTACTGAGGAACACATCAAGATCTTTCAGAATAGCCTTAAGGATAGGTGAAGCAATCATGAGGATGTAGCATGCATGCTCTTTCCTTATTCCTTAGGAGAAGATGCATTCTATTGGTATAATCATTTGCCTGTCGGGTCTATCCAGCATTGGACTAAACTAGAGACTACATTCCTGCAGAAGTTTAGGATTCCCATTAGTCCCAATGAACTATATTTTCAGTTTAATAATGTTTAAAGAGAAGTCCATGAGCCTATAGGGTCCTTTAACAATAGGTTTCATCTTGCTTATACCTGACTGTAGGCCCCCTATGTTGTTGATGAAGCCACTGCTTTAGAAGTTTACTATGAGGGACTTGATAGTCTGAAAACCACCTTCATGAAATGGAGAAACAATCCTCCTAATACCCTACTTGATGCATATGTAGAGGCTGTAAAGGTTAGCACTTCCTTAAGACAACATTTTTCTAGATCTTTACCATCATTAGGACCCGCTGCTCACCCTGGACAAGTCCCATCTCTCAATCAGGCTCTCACCAATCATACTCCAATCATGAATTCAGTTCCTTAGTTTCCTATGGTCCCTCACCCAGGGCCTCTAGTGAGTCAAGTTCCACCCACAGTCAGCTATCCCCAGCAAAATGCAAATCAGCCTCTGCATCCACAATCTCATGCTAGCTATCCCCCATATGTGCAGAATTCTAAAGTTTTGAACCAGTCATTAAATACCAACACTGCAGCAGGATATCACCAAAATAATGTGCGCCAGCCTCCATATAGAAATCCTGACCAGGAGAGACTAGATGAATTGTCTGAACATGTGAAGAAGCTGAATATGGAGGTAACTTACTTGAGGAACCAGAACAGTCAGTTGCAAGCTGCTCAAAGAAAAATGTAGTCCAATCAGAGCAGAGAAAGTCGAGAAAATAAAAAATTACAATACTTTGATAGAGGGAAACATCCTGAAAGAGGATATAACCATGACGGAGGATACAACAATGATAGAGGATACAACAACGGTAGAGGATACAACAACGAAAGAGGATATAGTAATGACAAAGGACAAAATTATGATAAGACTTTGATAGAGGGCAAGGTGGTGGACAAGGTTTTGACAGGAAACAACCACCTAGATAGAATGGACTTGGAATATGAGGCCTAACAATGGAGGAGTCCCTACCCCATTGAATCAACCAGTCAATCAACCAGTCAGCCAAGAGAAGCCTCCAAGCGGTGTATATTTAGCTGAGGCTGCTTTATCAGGATGGTGTAGGCTCCATAAAAAAAGTCAACATTCTAAGTTAGATTGTTAAGAGTTCCAGACAACAACTTCAATCTTCTAGTATGAAGTGGAGAAAAATTTGAGTAGTTAGGAGATGGTGCCATCCACCCCCTATGATTCACCAATGTTGGTCCTGAACCATGCTCCTTTTCCACAGAGCAAAGACAATGTGCCTAAAGAAGAATCAGACCAGCTCAAGGAAGAGGCATATCAGGTGTGCAATGGAGATGAGATTTCATAGTTGTTTGATGAAAATCCAGTAAATGATAATGGCCCCTTGGATGAAGAAGAAGCTTATGTTGAAGAGGTATAGACTTTCTAGAGGCCTGTCAAGAAGTATGATTTGAGAGACATGCCACATAGACATCTACAGGCTGGAAGTCCCTTCACCACTTCCATTCCACCGAACAACTTCACCACTCCTCCAGATCCTAATGCCATCAATAATCCATTGTATCCTCATGTGTCTAAGCAGTATTTGTCAAAGGAAGGACAAACACAGATGGACATGTCAAAAGGAAGAAGTGTGGAAGCTAGCAAAGATAGGGTGGTGGACTATCGAAAGGAGACTCTTGCTGATCTAAGTGAAGAATAATTGGCTATATATGTTGCAGAAGAACTCAAGAAGCTAAAGGTAAGTCTATATGTATTTGAGTTATTGAGAGTTCTAACCATTAGGAATGTAGTTCTAGGAGCTTATAATGCAAATTCCATAGCACAAGATAAATTAGTTGGTGAAAGTATCAACAAAGTATCTAGCTCTCAAATAGTAGGAAGGAAAAATTAGACTCATAATCAAGTTCATGTGCCTCATGGAGATAAAGGAAAAGAGAAAGATAGAACTCAGGTCACTCAAGTGGATACTCCCTTAACTCTATTTCAAGGGAAAATAGAGACTCTTCCATTCTTGATCTCGGTCCGTATATTTGGTAAGCACTTGCACAATTGCTTGTTAGATTTAGGTGTCTCCACCAATGTAATGCCCTTTGGTGTCTGTTGAGCTTTGGGTATTACTCTTGCTAATTCTCAAAAGAAAGTTACACAATTGGATAGGACTGAAGTTAATATTGTAGGAGAATTAAATATGATTCATATGCAGGTTGCTTATGATCCTAGGATTCAACAGGTTCTTACTATATAGGTGGCTGATAAACTTGATGCTTATGGCCTGATTCTGGGAAGAGACTTTACCAGGGCCTTGAATGGATATGTATCAACTAATAACTCTCACATGTGGCTTCCTTGGAAGGGAGTGCCAAACCAGATTAGAATTGAAAGAGAACCTAGGATGAAGTATATGATCATAGAATATCAAAACAACTCCAATGAAATTCTGATATCAGAAGTAAGTATGGGTAACTATGTGCTTGTAGCCCCTTTTGAGGAGTCAAATGAAGAGGAAGTCCTTATGTTCCACACAACACTTGTTGACCTTACAACAAAATCTAGTAGTACTGAAGCCTTGGTAGAACTAGTTGAAAATGAAGATGATCTTGAAGAAAGTCAGCTTAGTTTATTGGATAATTTCTAGGAATTCATTTAGAATAAGGATCCAATACAGACTAGACATGAAGAGTTTGTTTCCAAGATTATAAAAGATTGGTCAAGCTTGAGTTATAGAATCAACCTATAGGACTTGTTACTAGTTTGGTGTAGGATACACAAGGAAGAGCATTCAGAATTCACATGCTTCCAGTGTCAGGAAGCCATAAAAGAGGTGGAAGAACAAATACAACTTCCACAACATGCAAGGGATACACAAAAAGCTCCAATGGGAGAATTTCAACAAGTTGCTGATGAATGTCTTGAAAAAAATGAGGAGGAACTTAATGGAGTGGTCAACATTCCTGATGACTGTGATCAAAAGTATGAACTAATGCCAATAGAGGAAGAATTCAAGGAGTTCTCTCATTTATCAAACTCTATTTTTTCTGTCTATTGATGAATTAAGCACTGAAAATTTACAAACTTTATGCATCAATGATGAGATAGCTAATGTGGCTCATATTGATGTGCAAGGAAATCTGAATAATGCTAAGAGCGGTAATAATGCAGTCATGATTGGTGGACTTGACAACATACTTGTAAGTGAAAATGTGTTTGAAGATTAGTTTGCGATGCCTCTCGATGAAAAGTTCCATGTTGATAATTGTGGACTTGTTCAATCTAAATTTCACTTTGTACTGCATAGTGTTGCCTCCAGTTCTATATTGTGTGTTTCCAACACAAGGGGATTGTTGTACCATCAGTGGAGACCTCCTGATGACATATATATCAGCTCTTTACAATTGAAGAATGATTAATACCATATCCGGTCTACAACAGTAAAAAATTAGGTTGTTTCTTTCTTTACTAAAAATTCTGAAGCTTATCAATTCGATTATGGAAGTTTAGTAAAGATAGCTTGCATACGGATTGATCATGGTTTCAATGAGTTGCCTCAATTGCTGATAATTCCTAATTATGAGGTTGAGTTTGAATGCTGCATTATTGAGCCTTATTTTGCTGAATATAAAGACAAGTTTGCATTATTAAGGACTATTACTTTCACCTTATTTCTTGTTCATGCACTAAAAATTCAAGTAGGTGTAGGTCTCAGTTTATCATGTCTGGTGATGAGTCATTTTGGTGTTTCTTTGTATATAGATAAATGTAGATTTCTCTGCTCTCTTTAAGTTTTCTTTTCTGCTCTTGCTTTCTTTAGATTAGGTTGCATTAGTTTAGGGTTTGCTTTTGGTTTGGTGTTTTTGCTCTGCTCTTGCTTTTGGAGGTCTTCTTGTTTTCTTTTAGATGTGTTGCATCTGCATGGAAAATGTTCTTTTGTCTGGGACTATTTTGAGTATTTCCTTGATGAAATTTAATCCCATGTCTTGAATGGATGGTTGAGGTCTTTGTTATCATCATGCAGTCTAAATGTTTGATTTAAAGAGGATGGGTTACTGGTTTGATTTGAATTTGAAGTATTCTAAAATCTTATATCTTGTATACATCTTAAAAATCCTGAGGTTGCGGTAGGAACCTTGTGAGGTCTTGTCAGGTGAAAAATCTTATTTCTGCTTTAGTGCCACTATGGTTCTCATTCCTGAGTGTGGACTTCATTGTTCATAGGTTGAAATTAAAAAAAAAGTGAAAAGAAAAGAATACCAAAAGAGAAAAAGAGAAAATATTGAAAATCAAATGAATTCAACTTATCAGGGCTATCTAAATATCTCTATTGGGGCTATAGATGTCTAGCTAGAAATAGAGCTATGTTCAGGAGAGTCACAACAATAACCTCATCGGGGCTATAGATGCATGACCGGTAGCGAGGCTCTATCCAGGTTGCTTTTGAAGTTATAATCTTTACGTAGCTTGTCCTGACCAAACTTGGTTTCTGCAGTAGCTCAAGGAGGGAAATGAACTCATGTGCACACACTTGGATTTTCAGTCTATGGAAGGTTCAGTCCACCTTTGGTTCTGATTCTTTAATCTTTCATTTTGGTTTGTTTGTCTAATAGTGAGATCGAAATGAGAGATTCTGGGTTCATGATTCTTGTCCATCATCAAATGCTCTAGAGCATTTCCCTAGCAGAGTCGCCATTTGTTGTGCAGTTTTTGCACACATGCCCCACTGAAAGCAAGGAACCTCTTTTTCTTTTGCTCTTGTTGTTTTGGCCCTTTGATTTTGGGGATTTTCATTTCCTTGGCATGAGCTTAAAGTGTTCATCTTGCTTGCCTAAGTGTTTTCCCAAAGTTGCATATTGAAAATCTTAAGTTTTGGGCCAAGTTCGAGTTTTTGCACTGGTTCGATATTTTTCGCCCCGTCCGGATTTTCCCGGATTGCACTTGAGGTCCGGCTCGGTCTACTTTACACCATGGTTCAGATATTTCTAGCCTTCGTGAAATTCTGTCTGGGCCGGATTTTTCTAGAATTCCATCTTGTCGTCGGTTTTCTGAATATGGTTGATTTTTGAGGTTTATGCCATTATGACTTATCATTTGCGTTCTCTTGAGTTGGGATATTTGATCTTGGGTACTTGTCATGTTGTGGCATACTGAATTTGTGAATTATTGATCTAGTTATGATTCCCTTAGCGTTATCATCATTGTTGCTTGCTTGGGCATTCGAAATTGCTGTTTGTCTTTGCTGGAGTGGACTGACATTTTATTCATGGTATGTGATATTGCTTTATTTATGGTTTCCCAAGTAAGTTATGAGTTTGTTCATTCATTTGTATCTAGGGATAGCTTACTTGTGGGCCGTTATCTATGTCCCGAGCTTGCTCTGTGCATTAATGGCCAAAATTTAGGGTTTCATGCCTAGGGCATCGCCATTGCATATTAATTTTCTTTCGGATGAACCTAGAATTCAAAGAAGATCTGTAGGAGGTTTAGGTTAAGCTGGTTCCATGCCCAAGGTCCTTAAATTTGTGATCTTCAATCAATTTGAGTAAGATCTTGTTAGATTTCTGATATTCGGGTTTTCTTTCAACTTCGGGATTTTCTTGCACTGGCGGATTTTCCTGACTTTTCGTTTTCTCCTATTTTTCTTGAATTTCGTAGTTTTTCAGAGTTTTGCATGGCTCACGAATTTCTGATCCCTCTGGATTTTCCTGAAATTCCTTCATTCCTTTGTTTTTCTAAAATCTGTAGGCTATCACTTCATTCGTGAAAATCTGTCCCATGCAGATTTCTTCAGAATTTGGTGAAAAATGAAGAATTGTGAGACAACACGATTTGTTAACGAATGACTATGCATTTTATGTTTAATTTTAGCTATCTTAAGATCTCTCATGTTGTTTCTTGGTTGATAATTATTGGATTATGTTACCTATGGGTGTTTTCATGTTGTTTCCACTAGGATCCACCTGGCCCAGATTTCCCCAAAATTCCTTTTTGGCCTAGATTCCGCGGTTGGCTTGAAATCCCGGACTGTGAAGATTGAAATTTAACGATGTTTGTGGGTTGATTTCAATCTTTGCTTAGATTTTTTTGATTGATGAATACATTATTGATGATGGGCCAATCTTGATTTTTATGTTATAATGGATATTATTAATGGTGGTTTCTGCTGAGTGCATGTTGAATTCTACTGGGTCATCAAGGAAGTTCTGGAGATGAAATTAATTCGATTAAAGGAGAAATTCAAGTTCTGGTTACTCCACCCCTTGGCCGACTTGGTGAGGTGTGCTCAGGATAAGAATGGAAGGAAGCATTTAATATAGGGTTGCATTGAATTTTGTGCATTGGTTTGAATTATATTGAAGATCTCAGGCCGACCTAATTGAGTTCAAGAATTTAATGCTAATTCATTTGATTTTGAATTCTCCTTGGGCCGACCTATTTTATGGCAATTTATTATTGTAAACATTAGTTGGGCTGACTTGTTTGTGGCTATTTTATGATTGTAAATCCCTAGCTACGCCAACATGCTTTGGAGGTTCCTATAAATTGGGCATTTTGCCTCATTTGTAATATATACACAAATAGAGATAATTTTTCTACAAGAGCGAATTAGGTAGTAGAGCAGAGTTAGAAGTTAGTCAATTTCTGAGCAAGTGTTGTAACAGAACATTGAAATTGTTGTTGAAATTCAGTGATTCAATACAATTGAAGACATTGTGATTTTTTGGTGATTTCTTTTGTGTTGACTTATCTTGCATGGTTCTTATGATTCTATCTTTAAAATTGCTCAGGGTTATTAGATGTATGTTAGATCTAATTCAATGGTGTTTATGATTTGATGCTTGAAGTGTTTGTAGCAATCCCTAGTCCATACTTTTTGCAGCTACTAATTGTTAGTTTCTTTGCAAAGTTAGCCTGGACCTTTATATTCATTGTGCTTAGTTCAATTGTGGAGATTTATTCATTTCAATTGCAATAGGGTTGTCTTGGATGAATGTTCATGATCTAAAAATCTTTAATACCTTAGAAGATTGCACTATTTTTGTAAGATTGTAGATTTATCTTGGTTAAGCAGGAATTAGTTTATGAGGGATTCGTCCATTTCAAGTATTTCGTCATTTGCATTGTTAATCTTAGGAGTAGTTTTAATCTTAGATATCTCTCTGAAACCCTAATCTTTTGTTATTTCTTTTATCATTTGAGTTAGATTAAGTAGGAATTAGTTTATGAGGGATTGGTCCATTTCAAGTATTTCGTCATTTGCATTGTTAATCTTAGGAGTAGTTTTAATCTTAGATATCTCTCTAAAACCCTAATCTTTTGTTATTTCTTTTATCATTTGAGTTAGATTTAGGATTGAAGTATCATTACATTGCTAGATCTGATAAGTTAAAGATTCAGTATTTGCTTGTAGTAAGGTCCCTTTGTGATTACCAACATTTTCACATTTATCACTGAGTTGTTTATGCATTGTCAAGACCTAACATTAGAGACCTTGGGGTTATCTCTTGAGGCTTGCTGATAGAGATTTACCTTTCAAGAGAGATAGGATTTCATATTCTATCTGAGTTGTTGCTGTGCAAAAAATATCATCAACAAAACCCTATAAAACTTTGCCTCCTATGCGGTACAATGTATCTCCCTAAAATAGTATAAAGCATCAACAACTGCCGCATCCTACTGTAATCTCTCAGAGACACCCTTAACTTGCTCCACCTGCTATCGTAGAGTGTCTCTCTCTGTAGTAAGTGTGGCAACTTGTGCCTGCATCTATCCTTATCCCTGAGCCTAGACCTATGTGAGCTGAGCCTATACTTGTTGTACTTGATGTCTAGCAGCATCCCTCTCTACTGTTAATACAATAATCTACCCCTAGGTTTGTGCGAGTAAAGCCTGTACCTGCTCAAGCTGACCTTGTAGTGTCTTAACCTATACCTGTAGTGGAACAATCTGTGTCTGCTATTGTGGTGAGGGTAGCTGAATCTCCACATGTCACCTCTTGCGAGGCACTATCATCTCTCCAACATTTGGACCTGGGCCACCTCCACCCTCATCTCCTCCCCCATCACCCTAATCATCATCCCTTCCACCTCCATCTCCATACCCATCCCCTTCATCACTACTATCCTCCTCCTCCTCCTCTTCCTCATCTCCTCCACCTCTCCTCCACCTGCACCCATGACCTACTACCCTCCCCTCCTCCTCTAGAAATGACACTAGCTCATCTAGGATGGTGATCTGTGGAAATGGATGTAAAGCTAGGTACTGAGCATACTCATCTGACATTGGAGCCTTAATGATATCCAGATGAATATCCCAGAATATAACCTTTAAACTTTGATAATCCTACACAACAACATCATAGGAAAAAGTGGGTCCCCACTCGGTCGAATCTATCTAATGTCGTGCATAATGTGCCATGCATTGGAGCATCCCCCACACTCGTCCATACTATCGCCACACCCTCCTCAACAAAAATCTCTTGATAATAAACTAGGTCTGCCCAATGAGGTACATAGATTGCCACAGATACAGAAGCTTTGTATTGTCCTCTAGCCACTGCTCGCAATCAAGGTATGACCACCATACCATAGAATCAAGATCATATAGTGTCCTTCTCTAGTGCTCCAATTTTCCTAGCCTAGGCTGAGCAACTCGACCGATATAAATATGTACATACAGTCTCATGGAAGGTTGTTTTCTTTCTCCAATTGGTCATGCAACTGCTATATGCTCTGAGGCCCAGACCTAAAGCAGTGTAACCTCGACTGATAAACTAGCCCCACAAAGATAGACCAATTGGTGTAAATCATGGTATAAGTGAGAAAGCATGCAACATCCCCAGGCGTATCTGGTGCCCCGAGCAATCATGCTCTCCAAAATCCTATCCCATCCAACAAAGAGTCCCTTTGACCTACGGTCAAGACAAAGGAACCCTCCAATAAATCCAACATGAACAGAAGGAAATGTGGCATACACATCGACCATATCCCTCTAGGAAATCTCGTAACCACATATTTGATCATCCTCAAATACTTTTTGCTGTGCATCAGTCTCATCCTACTCCTGAGAATCATATAGGACAAGCTCTCCAACCACGAGTATCCGTAGAATTTGATATATGTCTTCTGGAGTCATCGTCATCTCACTAGTGGGAAAATGAAAGGTGTTATGCTCACTGTGCCACCTCTCTACTAAAGATGTCAGTAACCCCCTGTTAATCCTAATCTAGGACATATCAATCAAAGATTACAATCTGCATTGTGCTATCATGACTATCTTAGGTTGTGTTAGCTGGGGTATCAAATCCCACGTCTTGGGGAAACACTCCCTAATCAATAGACTCACAAAGGCTCCTATCATCACAAAAAAATCACAAATCAACTAATCAATCAATCAACATCAATCAACAAATCAATTAATCAAAATCAATCAGTCTATCAATCTAATCAGCTTTGGTGAGACTTTGATCAAATCTCGTGAGCATCAATCTATCAATCAACTTCACCTATCATGAGGTTCATCAATTAATTCAACCTCGCCTATCATGAGGTTCATCAATCAATTCAACCTCACCTATCATGAGGTTCATCAATCAATTAAACCTCACCTATCATGAGGTTCATCAATTATTTCAACCTTGCCTATCATGAGGTTCATGAATTAATTCAACCTCGCCTATCATGAGGTTTATCAGTCAATCAAACTATCATTGATCCTCGCCTATCATGAGGTCAATTATCAGTATCAATCATTGAATCTCACCTATCATGAGATCAATGGACATCTAACCTATCCACATCACCAATCATCCTCAAATCAAAGGATGATGCGATCAAACATCAATAAATAAAATTGGTTAAGACAATTAATTAATTAAATACTAGCTATTTAATTAATGAACTCCCTTTATTTATCTACTTATAAATAAATTCTCAATTTATTTATATAGTTCACACTTTTCTAAATTCTTCATCCTAAACCCCATTCTTCTAAATTTAATTAAATAAACAAATGACTATAGTTTGTTTTTATATATTTAAATATCTTCTCAGTAAGTTTGAATAATTTCAAATTCAAAATTAGTCACATGTCTACAACACTTTTTGGCCATGTCATCAAATGTCACATGTAATTAAATATGACTAATATTTAGTTACATTATTTTCAACCAATTATCTTCAACTAACTTTTAACACATGGCTTATTCCTAACACACTTTATTCCTTCATCCATTTGGTATGTTGCCCTTGGTCAAAGGAACATCCTCCAAGATTCTTCCATCTCCACTGTCCACCCCTCATGTTTGAACCTAGAACATTGATCGCTACCACATCACAAGATGCTTTGAAAATCCTATAAATACAACCCTTTGCTACAACATTATCAATCACATCTTTTAGCAAACTTATTATGCAGGAATAGCTTTGGAGCATTGGATCATTTAGAATTTGATCATTTAGCATTTAGCAAGTTGCATTGTTTTATCATTCTAACTTAGAATCATGTCTTAGTTTGTAAATGCATTTTAGTTTATCATATTAATGGGTAATATTTGAGCGTATGCATAATCATTTTAGCTCTTTTATGAAGCATCATTATCCATTTGTCAATATTACCATTATCATAGTATCATGGCTTTTATCACATAGTTTCATGTAGGAACTTAGATTTCTTGTATTTAGAACAACATCTCATTTCTCAAGTTGTCATTCTAACAATCATAGTGCACATATAAAATCTAAGATCCAAACGATTTAATGAATCCTTGAGAATAGAGAACAATTGAACATTTTTAGAGATTTGTTTGTTGCAATTAGAGTAGTTATTTGATTCAAATATTTAATATAATATGTCTCATTGATGTTTGTGTCCTTTAGAATTGATTTGCTAACTCTCCCACATTTCACACACACAACCCCCTCTCTTAAATTTTTGGTGAACCTGACATGAACCATTTTGGTTCCATTTTTGTGATACTGATGGCTTCTTTCCTCGTACTCTAGGAGTGTTGTAGGTGCGAGTGTTGTAAGGTTGCCACCTTACAACTCAGCATGTGACCCCTAGTTGGCGTAGTTGGAAGATTCCAAAGGTATTGTATAACGAAACCTTAATTGGGTCACAGTTTCATCCTTTTACCTTTAGGGACTCTGCGAAAGTATTGTCTAGTGTGCGTAATGGCCTCCTTGCATCAACCTATCCCCTCTGCATAGCCTGTGGATGGTGGTACTGGTATAACCTTCACTTCATAGGACCTGCCGATGGGTTTTAATAGGGAACCATCTCCTCTCTATATCCATGGGTGGATCAACGAAAACATCGTATTGGGTGTTCTCATTGATCCAATGTCACAAGTAAACATCACAATTGGGGAGATTATGTTGATCAAATTCTTACATAAAGATGGGTATGATGCTCCTGTGAGTACCATTTGCACACATGATGGGATTTCTATGCCCCCTTGAGGTAGTATTGTCCTGTTGGTCTCGATTGGACCTAAATCTATGAAACTCCTATTTGACATTGTCCCTAGGTCTAAGCTCTTTAGGGTGAAATTGGGTATCCTTTGGTTGGTGGCGATGAACGCAGTACCCTCACTCATGCATAAATGTTTAAAATTTATCCATGGGGGCTCCATACACATAATCCATGACACTAGTTACTTACCACTGATTGTTCATGGTAGCTACTCCTTGGACTACTCTTGGCCTGCGCCTATTGGTCCTCTCCCACCTAGGATAGACCTTCTGCACCAAACATATTAGAATTATAGGAAAGGATGCCTGAGGCCAAAAGTAAGGTACCCTACCTTGCCTTATATTGTTTCACATAGGTCTTTCTTAAAGGATGACAACAATGCCACTAATTCACGAAGGAAGGAAGAAGAGAAGCGGTCACATGATCCTCATTCTTACTCTTTCACTGGCCAGTTTGACGCTTCTTCTCGCTCTGTTGTGGTACCATCAGGTTCTACTCCTTATTTTTTGGAGAATCCTATGGTGCCCACTTGGCGAAATCCCAAGTGTCCTACATTTGAACTTCTTGTTCTACCAACAAATCCTAGACCCGCTCGGTATAACAGGAAGAAGGTTTCCCATGGAGAGTCCTTTTTGTCTCAACCTTTGCAGCCTCCTACCGCTCCTACTCCCAAAGCAGTGAATGGGAAGAGGCCCACTATTGAGGCTCTTAAGCTAGCTCCCCTTGTTGCTCCTCAACCTGTTCTTCTTGCTCCCATTTAGGAATTCTTTCCTCCATCGTAAACGGTTGTAGTGGACATTCCCATGGTTGAGAAGGAGCCTTTCATTCCTTCGCAACCTCTGGCCTCTAGCTCAAAGAGTCATAGAAACCACCTTGCACATGAGTGCAAACACCTATGAGAAGCTCTCTTGGCTGACCAGGTCACCTCACAAAGGAAGGAAGAAGCGACCGCCCCTACTTCAAGGCCTCATGTAGTGTCACCCTCTTCCCTTCCTTCTGCTTCTCTTCAACCTATTTTTGTACCACTTCCAATTTTTTTTGCGAGTGTGAATGCACCTAACCCCAAGGGGGTATTGGTGTTCATCGCTCCTTCAGTGGAGCCACCTTTTCTGATGTCCATTCTAGATATCTAGCCTTTCCTAAAGCCCATGGATATGATTAATACTTTAGTTGTATTTGTTGCGGTTCATTCCTCCTCTTCCTCTGCACCTCTAGTCTCATCTATGGGGAGTTCGTCTCCTTTGATGAAGAAAAAGGTGGAGTGTGGTCCTTCTAGCGGTGAAGGACATAAGAGGAGCTCACCTTCTATACAAGGTGGCCCCACATTGACTTGTTATGTCTTGGTGATGGAACCAATCTCGACTTCCCCTGAGTTTGTCATTGCTCCCGAGTCATTCGGCAAGCCCAACAGTGACTCTCGGGCATAGCCTGCCCCATCCACTAAAGTTGGATATGACGCTCTTGTGGGGTGCATGTTTAACTCTATGGACAGAGTTCTAGCCTTGTCAACGATCTTTGTGAAGTCGCTGACCCTAGCTCCACAAGAGCTCAGTGGAGAGGACCTCAAGAGTCCCTCTTCCTTGGCCCTTGTTCTAGGAGGTCCGGATGCTCCTCCTCTTAACATATCACCACTACAGGCTCATCCTCCTTCCCCCTACGATGACCTAGAGTGGGAAACGAATGACCTCTTGGTTGATCAGTGTTAGTAGGAGGCCTTTTCTTGATCTCTTATGTGTGTGTGTTTTGTGATGTGTTCCCCCATGATCGTGCTATGTGTGCCCAGATGACCCTCATCACCCTTGTTGGTGCTTGGATACAGGCATTGTTTTTGTGTCCTAAACCTTCTTCTATTTGTATCATCATTCTTCCATTTTTTTGCTTGATTTTTGATAAATTGAGGTGTTGGGGGAATTTAGGCTTCCCTTCCATGTTGACCCAATTTTTTATTTTACTTTGTTTTCCGTACATGCTTCCTGATCTGGTTGGGGATTTATGATCTTTCGCCTTGCACTATGGTTACCTATTATTCATATGAGCTCAAACAGATCTGACCCTGCTAAACTAGATCCCCTTGTGCCGTTTGTTCATGTTGTATTTTCTCTTTTTCTTTATCTTTCTCTTTTTCTATTCTTTACTTGAGTTGTCCCTCTCATGTGTGAAAACACCTCTTTAACATTTTGATTTTCAAAAAACAAATTCGTTGCCAACGAATCTTCTCTTGAAAATCCTCGTAAACCTTTCTTCAGAATCACATTCTTGACTTGGAACCCTAATGGAACATGTTTCCTTCATCACAGGTTCATAAAGAAAGGACTTGGAAACCTTCCTCCAAAGTGGGAACAACTTTGACCTTCCCCTCATGTGGGGGCATATTCTTCCTTTCAAATTCCTTGATGAAGTGAACATCTTTTGAAGGACTTCTTGATGATGGATCACTCTGAGAAAGAAAATATCTGCCTTTGAATTGTGCATCCCTTGAGTGGACCTATTTTTCACAACAGGTTCTTGAGGGACCCCCTTCGAAAGATGTTATCTTGAGTGAAAACATTCGTGTCTAGCTTAGGGGCAACCTGACTAGACCTTTCTTTTCAAATAGCGCATCCCTTGAGTGGACCCCTTTTATTTTGAAGGGTTCTTGAGGAATCCCTTTGAAATACTTCCAAATCTCCAATGGTTTGCATGACTATCTACTTACTTGCCTACTTGGCCGCTTCCTGACTCTGTGGAGTCTGCCTTCTCGGGTTTCCTCCATGCTAGAGTTTTTGGGGGATACCTTCCTTGTAGGTTTGACATCCTATAAGGTGCTTCCTTTGTGTTTCCTCCATGCTAGATTTTTTTGGGATACATACCGGAGGTCCGTACGCTGTCGGGCGGTTGTGCTGTTGCACGCCCTTGAATCAGTGTGTGTGGTAAGGGATCACCATTCTAATCCAAATTGCTAGATTGCTCAATCACTCTCCAATCTCCAAAATGCAAATGCACAAATGAAGTTTCAAATCACCTTTTTAACCTTTTTAAGGTTAATTAAGATGGATTTTTGTAGCAGTGATTTATTTTATTTTCAAAGGGGCTTTAATTCATCACTTTATCACCTAATGACTTCTACATCATTTTTTGGGAGATAAATCATTTTTGGACCATAAAATTTTTAAATCATTAAAATTTTCAAAAAATTCAAAAAATCCTAGAAATTCACAAATTCATCAATTTATCTCCTAAGGGTGCATATATTCGCCATCACTTGAAAATCAACATCTGGGGCATCAAATTTTTGTTTTTGTCGACATCAGCAGCAAATTTTTCTTTGAAGCAATGTGTAAACACATTACTTCAAAGAGGGACAAAATGTATACACCTAAAATCAGTCAAGGCAATTAATTAATTAAATACTAGCTATTTAATTAATGAACTCCTTTAATTCATCTACTTATAAATAAATTCTCAATTTATTTATATAGTTCACACTTTTCTAAATTCTTCATCTTATACCACATTCTTCTAAATTTAATTAAATAAACAAATGTCTATAGTTTGTTTTTATTTAATTAAATATATTCTCACTAAGTTTGAATAATTTCAAATTCAAATTTAGTCACATGTCTAAAACACTTTTTTCCACATCCTCAAATGTCACATGTATTTAAATATATCTAATATTTAAATTCCTAATTTGAGTTTAGGCACATGTTGGACACTTGGCAATCTCACACACTTTACTCTCCCATACATTTTACATGTTGCCTTTGGTCAAGGGAACATCCTCCATGATTCTTCAATCTCCATCATTCATCTCTAATGTTTGAATCTTGGCTGTTGATTGCTACCACATCACAAGATGCTTTGGAAATCCTATAAATACAACCCCTTGCTATAGCATTTAACATCACATCTTGGAGCAAACTTATTATGCAGGAATAGTATTGGAGCATTTGGAGAATTTTAGCGTTTGAGTTTAGAGTGTTTAGCATTTATCATTTGAGCATTATAGTATCATGTTAGATTAGAATCATGTCTTAATCCACAGTGGCATTTTAGTTATAATCTTAGTTTTATACAACATTTGTATCAAACAATATAGCATCATTATCCATTTTCAATATCACCATTATCATTTGCATCATTCAATACCATGTAGGAATTTAGATTCTTGCATTTACAACATCTTGTTTCTTAAGTTGTCATCCAAACCAGTCATAGTGCACCTATAAATCTGAGAGCACTCATGATTTAAAGGATCCTTGAGAATAGAGAACAATGGAACATTTTTAGAGATTTGTTTTGTTGCAAGTAGATTAGTTTTAGGATTCAAATATTTAATGTAATACATCTCATTGATGTTTTTTTGTTTTACTATTGATGTTTGTATTACTATTGATTTGCTAACTCCCACAATTTCACATTCACATAAATTGCCACCCACCATGGGGCATAACCCCATTTTTAATAATTTTCTAGGAATTTTTTTGTAAACAGGTTGGACATGACCTTTTAGTATGATTGTGATTTCTTTTGGTGCATACGATAAATCTTTTTGCACATACGACTTTTGTCTTAGCACATACAACAAATCTTTCAGTGCATCCAGGGTCTGTTATGGTGCATTCGATATTTCTTTCAGCGCATCAATCAACTATTTTAGTGCATACAGGGAGTCTTTTAGCAAATTCAATATCTGTTATAGTGCATTGAGTTGTTCTTATAGCGCATCCATTAATTATTCTAGCACATAGAGTAGTTCTTTTAATGCATTGATGTTTTAGCGCATACGATGACTATTTTAGTGCATCAGTTTAAATTTGCAAAATTTTTAAAAATCCTGAGAACTAATTGATGCTTTCTAATTGTAGGTACTTTTATATACTAGTCAAAGACAAAATTATGCAACTACTAATGATTTTTGTAGGGGCTGGAGTTATTTGAATGCTTTCTTTTGATTAAATTAGGAACTGTTAATCATGTTTTCTGCATAATAACAGCTAGACAGAATATAATATCCTATCTCTCTTGAAAGGTAAATCTCTATCAGCAAGCCTCAAGAGATAACCCCAAGGTCTCTAATGTCAGGTCTTGACAGTGCATAAACAACTCAGTAACGAAATGTGAAAATGCTGGTAATCACAATGGGACCTTACTACGAGCAAAATGTTGAATCAGTTTTATCAGATCTAACAATCTGATGAAGCTTCAATCCTAGATTTAACCCAATAATCAAAGAAATAGAAAAAGAGAAAGGTTTCAGAGAGATTTCTAAATCTAATACTACTCCTAGGATTAACAATGAAAGTAACCAATACTCGAAATGGACCAATCCTTCAAAACTGATTTCTACTTGACCAAGATAAATCTACAATCTCACAGAAAATATTGCAATCTTTCGAGGTGTTAAGATTTTCAAATTGTAAACATTCATTCAGATAACCCTATTGCAGTTAAAATGAACAAATCTTCACAATCGAAATTAAGCATACGAAATAAAAAGTCCAAGCTAACTTTGCAAAGCAACTAACAATCAGTTGGCTGCGAAAAGTATAGACTAAAGGATTGCTGCAACATTCAAATATTAAATCACAAATAGTATTGAACCCAAATCTAATCTAAACATTAACCTTCTCAAAGCAATTTTAAAGATGGAATAACAGGAACCATGCAAAACAAAAGAAACAAGTATGGCACCAAATCACAATGTCATTTCTTGTATTCAAATTGTTCACTATAGCAAAAATTCTAGTTTTCTTTTACAATATTTGCTTGAGGGAAACTACCTACTAACTTACTCTACTTCTAAATAGCTCTGCTCAAATTCTAACCTTCTAACTATTTCTAATTGTTCTAACCCTTTACAAATGAGGCGACATGCCCAATATATAGAAATCCCAGGAATCTGTCGGCTAGGCAAGGGTTTCACAGCAATAACTCGGCACAACCTGACCCAGAGAGTCTTCAAAATGGGTCAAACCAGAATTACATGCATATCTTCTCCAATTCGGCCTGTGATCCATAGTGCAGCTCAAACGACACGCGGGAAGATAATAGGGAAGCACAAATCGTGCTGCAGCCCATCATTAGCTCTCTTCCCTATTATCCCCGTGCCGATCTGACTCTTCATGTAGCTTCAAGAACGTTGCATCTAAGTCAGCTACAGGTGGTACTGGCAGAACCCTAAGTCACCTCTCAATGGACACAATCTCATCCCTTGAGTGTTTGACCAACCTATCCCAATCTACCTTATATGTCACATGCTTATCAATAACTGCGAGGTAGGTGGCCGCATCATCCAGTTGGTGTTCGAAAATAGAACCATCACTAAGTGGTGCATACACATCATGCCACCACTCTCTCAACTATTCTAGGCTCAAGTACTTGGGCGCAATCTTTCTTCTTCCCGTCATGATTTCAAAGAAGGCAATGGAACCATTGTAAACCCTAGTTAGGGTGTCATCAATATGCTTCCTTCGTTTGTAAATCTTTTTCAACACCTTATGCCTAATTTTCAATGCTTCAAACCACTCCCATGGCTCGACAGCTCTGGAAGAAGGAAGGATCCTGTCACTCACCAATCTGTCCCGGGTATATTCCATTAGAGTTTTGGTTTTCTATAGGAGGTCCGTATCCTCCTTATCTTGTGCCAACACCTATTTTAACCACTCAGTCGCCATGAAAACATCCTTTCCAGTTGACAGGATCTCCTTGATAGCTTCATCACCTTTTACCTGCACCCCTTTCAACCAATTCACAGTGGCAAGGGTGGAAGCTTTCATCTTTTCTAGCTCAGTTATGGTCTCCTGAGGTAGAGGATTGGTAGCAGACGAAGAGGGATTAATGGCCTGCAGTGGCTTTATTAATTCCTCCAAGCACTTCTTGAGATTCTCATTTTCTCTCTTCAGCTTCTGCTTGGTCTTAATTTCCTTTCTCAATCTATCCACAATAACTACACTGGAGCCCTCATAGTCCTCAATATCCTGCCCAACTGATGTAGGCCCAAGATTTAAAGTCTGTATATTATAATCATTACCAGCCACATCACCTCTACTTTTATCTAGAACGGGGGTAGCAATATGAACAACCTTGTTATGTGCCTCATCTCTCTCAACCGTGAGATCACCCTAGCTTTCTTTTTACCTTTATCTTTTCCAATCCTGGCTAGTAATGCATCCCAGTTTGGTGGACTATCCTCCACTACAACTTGTTTTCTCTTTATTTTGTTCTCTAGCCAACTAGGGATAGTGGACTCGAATTGCACCCTGCTCTGCCTCATTTCCTCTTCTTGCTGATCCTTAGGTGCCTCCTCACCTAAATTCTATTTCTTAGGGGTCTCATCTGTTTCACTTTCCTTCCCCTCAGCATTCTCCTCTTCATGTGTAGGTGAGGGAACCTTTTCTGCTTCTTTATCCCTTGGAGGAGATTCAACTACCTCATTTGTGACTGGTGACTCTACATATGTAACCAAGGGAGATTGCCTTTCTTTTTCAATTTCTACCTCTGCACTGTAGAGTTCCCTATCATGGAATTCCTCTCCTTCAGTATCTGGGCCTTCATCAACTTCTTTTGTCTCACTAGGTTCACTTTGGGTTTCATGAGTGGAAGGAACATCACTATGCTACTCCTCCTGAAGAGTGGCAGGAGGAAAATCTGCCCTAGGCACACTGTTCTTTGGAGAAGGAGTCATAGACCTCCTTATATATACTTTTTCTCTCTCCTCCAAACTTTCAAAATTTATCACCGGTGGGGAAATTTCATCCTCCCCAGCCTTGTAGCTTGCCTTCTCGGATAATTTGACAATTCTTTTCCTCTTCAGCATAGGAGCACCAGCCTTAGGATTATGTCTTTCAGTATCTTTCTGCTCGGACTTCTCAGTCCTTATCCTCTTCTTAGCTTTTGGCTTCCTCTATTTTTCTGCTTCCTGGGCTTCTTCCTCCTGAATACCTTTTGTCTTGATCTTGGATGGGGAGTCCAACTTACCTTTACCCTTATGGTCTTGCTGCCCCGTGGACTCCTCATAAGTAGAATGGAAATCTAAGTCTCCCATCAGGTTGTATGTGCATTTCACTCCTTTATTTTCCAACTCCCACATAGTGTGCTTGAGCCACATTTTGGTAACCTTGAGAACTGGATCCATCAGTTGCTTCAGTTCTATTTGCTCCTCCTCTAACCAGTCTATATCACCAATCGGTCTATCTCTTACTACCTCATAGGCATGATCCTGAATTAAGTTCCCATTATCCTCCAATTGATCAGGCACTGCCCTTACATTGTATAATTGGATTGCATCAACTGGAAGTTGGGAGAACTTTTTCTTTCTAACCTCATACTCATCACTGCAGTTGGCCCAATAGTCCTCTAAATTAACCTTATGGCTGTAGTCTCTACTGGCCTTCTTTTGAGCTTCCCTTGTGATGTCAAATCTGGATCTCTTGGAGTGGAAAGACAATCCAAAAGCACTCATTTCTTCTTCTAAATCTTGGGAAGAACCAATGGAAGGAAAAACCTCTCTAGTGCCAATCCTCAAGGGGAAGTCTCCACCAAATCCAGCTTTATGTTTTTCTTTTTTGACAATGGCATCCAAGTCACAAATCTGCCTAGTGACTTCCAACAATATGATGTGGTTAGTGGGATACATTGGAAGCCTATATGGGTTCCTTTGGCAGCCATCAATCTGGATGTAGGAGGTTAGGAATTGAATGAACCAGGCTCCATATTTCTTGATGAGCTCCTTGGCTTGATATGAAATTCTGACATGCTCTGCTTCCTGAAGCATTCTAGTAATATGCATGGTGAATGCATCATTTTCCATCCTATAGTCTGAGCCTCCGAAATACAACTGAGGGTAAACCTCATAGATAATATCTTATCTAAAAATTCCCTTTGTATCTAATCCTCTGTAGGGATGGAATCTAGCCAGCGCATAGACCAAATATGAGGTCATTGTGAAGGTCTTTGTTTGCAACACATTGGAAAATTGTTTGTGAATTAATTGGATGATGACCCCTTCCCAATGGTAGTTAATCTTTTCTTGTTCCATCCTCACAATCACATGGCACATCCAATTCTCAAATGTACCAGCACTCTTCAATCCAAGCACCTTGCTAAGAAAATTGATGCCATCATAGTACTCCTTGAATTTTGCTATGTACAACTGCATAGGCAACTTGGAATAGTGGGACTTGGGCTTCTCCAGCCAGGAGTTGATTAGCTGTTGTGACTTCATAGTCTGGTCATCGTAGAACTCTTGAGTTGCCTCAATGGTGAATCCCACCACATGAGACCAGTCTGGCATGTCAAAGGTTTGGGCAATGGAGACTGGGTTGAGATTTGCAACAACTCTCCCTTGAGGACCAATAATCCTCTGCGTGTCCTGATCATAGTGCCTGGCGCACTCAAGGACCAACTCATAGCATTGCAGCGTAGAATGGAAACCAACAACATGTGACAATCCCGACTCCATCATCCTTGTAGTCACCAAAGGAGGATTCTCAGCAGCCATTCTTTCCTTAAATTCTTCATAGTTCCAGAGGCCAACATTTGTATTAGTGACTTCTAACCAGAAAAAAGTGATCTTACTCTCAGGGACCTTGCTCTTGATGTCTAGCTTAACCCTCTCTGCATCATTCAATGAAGAAGTAGCTGCTGCTTTGCTTGATTCAGCCTGCACTCAACATGAAAATATAATAAAAACCACAGGAAAGCAAGGTTAATCCATCAAAACACTATTATAATGCATCTCATATAATCAAGGTGTTATTAAAATTCATATAAAATGACCATAACAAATTTTGGGTTTCAAGACCATCCGCAAAGTCTGAGCCAGAGAGGAATTTTTGGAAATTCCAGGCCGATCAGATTCCAAAAAAAAAAACAAAGAAACACCTACGTAATCATTAAAATTGATCATTTTCCATCAATAAATTCACATGGGAGATCCAAATATGTCATGAAATAATCATCAAATGCATCGTAAATTGTAAATGAATCCAATTATTTCATGCTCCTTTATGTTTCATCAACTTTCAGGAAAATCTAGCATAGACGGATTTCTACAAAGAACAGGCCAAAGAGGAGACTTCGGAAAATCAGGGGGACACCGGGTTTTAGAGAAATCCAGACCTGATGGACATCTGCGATAGAGGAAAAATTATGGACCAATGGAGATTCCAAGAACGAAAGTTTCGGCAAGAGTTGTGAGCTCACCGAGAAGTCCTGGTGAAGCTGAGATGTCCTGCCAACTAGGGCTTGGTTTGAATTGGGTCAGAGGTCTCAGCGAAAAGATCTGGGCTCGCTAAGAAAAGAAGTGTCACCACAAGGTCTTGGTGACAGCCAATAGTTACACCGAATGGGAAGGTCTCGACAAGAGTTGGGATCTCACTGAAAGGTCTCAGCAAAGCATGAAGGTCTTAGCGAAGCACGAATGGATATCGGTGAAGCCACGAGAGCCCGCTATGAGCTCCTGCCAACCTGGGCTTGTCTTGCTGAATGTCAATGAGGAACAAGCATGTCGATGAGACATCTTCTCATGGGGTAAGGTGTCAACGAAATCAAAGGTCTCACCGACTAATATGCATACAAGATTTCATCAGTGTAAAAATGATAGTGTCACAGCGATTCAACATGAACCTAGGAAGACCACTTCGGCAAACCTCAAGGTGGTCGATATGATATCTCAACGATCTCGAATGGTCACAACGAAGGGAATCCAGAAGGGATGGAGAGTTCGGATTTCATCCAGACACTGAACCAACTTTGGATTTTGAAAAGTTTAACTTAGGGCAAGTCGGGGACGGACCTCTCATGAATTTTCTTTGCATTCTAGGTCAATCTTAAGACAAAATCACCTGATATGGCACTACCCTAGGTCCAAAAACCCTACTTATCTGCCATTAGTGCACATGCACATTCAAAATTTAGTTGTTTCCACTATTGAGTCATCACTAGGGTTTACTAATTATTCTCGGGCAAGATTCATTAAAATGTAGATGGACACATGAACTCAAAACTCACTTGGGAGATGACAAAGGATGCAATACTAAACAACCTTAGCACAAAATAAAAAAATACACTGGAACTCAAATCCCACAACCCCTCACAATATCAACGTGCCATTCATAATTCAATTCAAAGCAGAGCAATCAGACACATACCATTATAAAGCGGGAATTGATCTAAGAAGCAACAAACGTGAAGCTCAAGGGTGTCTTCAATGAACACAAGCAACAATGCACAAGAAACCACCACCAAATCAATCAAATCAAAGCCGAATGTCCCGAAATAAAGCCAAAATCTCAAAGAACAAACTCTAAGGATGTGGATCTCAACTTAGACAACAACAAATAGTGAGCATAATGGTACAAAAGATCTCTGAATCAAGTTAAATACATTTGTCAGAACATGCACGAAGCCCTTAATGCAGTCGATAAGACATCCAGAGAAGGAATTCGGGAATCCAATGTTAGGGCAGAATCTGGGAAAATTCGGCCCACACAGAAATCCACGAAGAACAAAAATCCCTGAACAACAAGGGTCCAGCCGGAGTCCAAGCAGGATCGGGGAAAATCTGACCAGGGCGGAAAATCCCGAATCTGAGCAAAAGCTCAAAATTCATCTAGAACTCAATATTTTCAATGAATAACCTAGGGAAAACACTTAGGCACTCAAAACGAATAGTTTAAACACATGCCTAGGCAAGACCAAACCTCAAAAAGAAAGGGCCAAAACCCCAAAACCGTAGTGAAAGAGGGTCCCTACTTACAGTGGGGCATGTGTGCAAAAAATTGTACAACAAATGGCGACTTCTGCTGGGAGAATTCTGTAGAGCATTTGATGGCGAACAGGAATCAAGAACCCAGAATCTCTGGTTTCAACCTCACCACCAAACAAACAAGTCAGAATGCAAGATTTAAAGAATTAGGACCAAATGATAGATCAAACCTTCCATATACTGAAAATCCAAGTGTTTTCACATGAGTTCATTTCCCTCCTTAAGTTACTATAGGGACCAAGTTTAGTCAAGTTAGGCTACATAAGGATTCTAACTTCAAAAGCAACCTGGATAGGGCCTCGCTGCTAGTCAGGCGTCCATAGCCCCGATGAGGTTATCACTGTGACTCTCCTGAACATAGCTCTACTGCCAGCTAGGTGTCCATAGCCCCGGTAGAGATATTCAGGTATCCCTGATAAGTTGAATTTATTCTTTTGATAGTCAATATTTCACTTTTCTTTCTTTTGATATTGTTTGTGTCATTTTTATTTCAACTTGTGAACAATGAAGTTCACACTCAGGGCTGAGAACCACAGTGGTGTTGAAGTAGAAATAGGATTTTTCACTTGACAAGACTTTACAAGGATTCCTATAGTGACATCAGGGTTCTTAAGATATATGATGGATATAAGATTTTTAGAGTACTTCAAATTCAAATCCACACTAGTGACTCAATCTCCTATAGATCTGACATTAAAATTGTTGGCGACAACAAATATTTTGACCATCTTTTCAAGAAGCAAGCCTAAAGTTCACCCAAGAAATACTTAGAAAAATTCCAGAGAAGATAGATTTGCCATGCAGGTGCAACACACATAGGCGAAAATAGAGAAACCCCCAAAGCAAGAGTAGAGCAAAAAAAAAAAAACCAAAAGAAAACCTACACTAACCAAAACAAACAAAGCAAAGCAGAAAGGAAAACCCTAATCTAACTATATACAAGACCAGAGCTGACAACAACTCAAGACTGGAAATAATGCTTCAAATACTGCCCATTGATAGGCAGTGGGATATCCTCTCCAGTGAGAGTTTTCAATCGGAAAGCATTATCTCCCAAGATTTCTGAGATCTGGTAAGGACTGATCCAAAGTTTATCAAATTTTTCATGCTCTGCCTTACGGTCATGGGCTTTATCCCAAGAAAGAACCAAGTCAGAAATCCTAAAATCTTTAACCTTGGCTTTCTTATCAAACCATCTCTTGACAACCCCTTGATGCTTAGAAAAGTTCTCTAGGGCTTCATCCCTCTTTTCTTCAAGGTGCAATAGTTCGGCAAGCCTTGCCTCACGTCTATCTCCCTCATCATAATATTCATTGATGAACTGAAGGGTAGGAATTTTCAATTGTATGGGAAACACAGGTTCTAATCCATAAACCAGGTGGTAAGGTGACATCCCTATGGAGGCTTTATGTCTTGTACGATCTGCCCAAAGAGAAAATTTGAGTTGGGTATGCCAGTCTCTAGGGTTCCTTCCTAATAACTTGTGGATGACAGTCAGAAGATTCTTATTAAAGGATTCGGCCAACCCATTACCCTACAGATAGTAATTGGATGCAAATTTAATAATGATCTCATGATCAAAAGCCCAGTTAGAAAACTTTAACAATGAAAATGCAGGACCATTGTCACAAACCAGAGACATAGGACATCCAAAATGATTAAGAATACCAGATTCAAGGAAGTTAATCACTACCTCAGAAGTACACTGCTTGCATGCAAGAGCCTCTATCCATTGCATAAAATAATTAGTAATGGTGAGAATATACCTGTGACCAATGGAGGAGGGTAGATTGATGGGGCCAATGAAGTCCATTCCCCATTGAGCAAAATGTTTTACCTTGATGACCGGTTGAAGTGGAAGCGTTGCATACTTTTCTTTAGTGGCTACCGTTTGGCACACATGACATGTCCTGACATGGCTGTGGGTGTCTTTGAACAATGTGGGCTAGTAGGAACCAACTCTGAGAATCTGATTTGCTGTAGATGGTGCTGACCCATGGTCTGTACCATATCTGTTATGGAATTCTAACATCATTCTTTCAGATTCTACCCTTCCTAGGCACCTTAAGTACACCCCTTCATGATTTTTCTTGTATAAAACAACCCCTTTTAACATGAAGTTGTCACTCTTCAAGCGCAACTCCATTATTTGTACTAGATTGAGATGATTAGGGCACCTCTAGGTCAGGAGATAATGAACATCATCATACCACTCGCCAGGAGAAACCTCCTCTAAAGTATAAGCCTGAGCTGTAAGATTAGGGCCTGTCTCTGCCATTGTCTTTGTGAGCCCCTTCCCTCTTACCAGCTTCATGGGATGAATCTCCATATCATACTCCTATAGCATAGTTACCCACTTGGCTCTTCATTTTCCTAGTTCATTTTGTATCAAGAGCAACTTGACTACAGGATCGAGAACTATATCAAAGATCTTATTTCTGAGGATGTAATGTCTGAACTTTTTGACTGCCCTGACTAAGGCATAAGCATGCTTCTCCACATTTGGGTACCTTAGTTCTGCATCCTTTAATGGTGTGCTCATGAATGCTATGGGGTGTTCATTGCCTTGGTCAGATTTCTGAGTTAATATAGCAGCACAAGAGTGGTCAGAAGCAAATGAATATATGTAGAATGGTTTGGCATAATTGGGACTTACTAAAACTGGAGCTTCAACAATAGCTCTTTTTATCTCTGTGCATGCTTCTTTTGCTTTTGCATTCCATTCCACCTTGGCCTCTTGCTTCAACATTGCATTCAGTGGCTTGACTATCTCTGCAAACCCAGTGATGAACTTTCTAACAAAGTTGATCTTGCTGAAGAATGACTTCATTTCCCTTTTACTAGCGGGTGGTGGGATCTTCAGAATAGCCTCTATTCATTCTGGATCAATTGCAATACCCTTTTTTGAGATAATATTCCCTAGTAACTTACCCTCTATTACTCCAAAGATGCATTTCTTTGGGTTGAGGGATATCCCAAACTCTACATTTCTAGAAAACTTTGCACAAATCTGAGATATGGTCACCTCTGTTCTTTGAAATACCATTAGGTCATCCATATAGATGATTATGCACTTCCCAATTATATCTTTAAAGCCTTTGTCCATTGCTCTCTGGAATGTAGCTCTAGCATTAATCAAGCCAAAAGGCATTCTTCTATAAGCAAAGGTGCCCCACTTAGTGGTGAAAGCAGTCTTATGTCTATCCTCATATTGCACCATGACCTAGTTATATCCTGAGTAACCATCCAAAAAAGACATCATCTGAGATCCGTTGATGATCTGGAGCACTTCATCTAGTGAGGGCACTAGATAATTATCCTTTTCTGATGCTCGGTTCAGGTTCCTGAAATCCACACATAACCTAATTTCACCATTTTTCTTCCGTATAGGAACCAGGTTTGCAACCCAAGTAGAGTGTCTAACTGGAAATATGATTCTCGCAGACAATAGTTTTTGCACTTCCCTTTGTATTATAGGTTCCAGTAGAGTATTAATAGGCCTCTATCTCTATCTGAAAGGTTTCACTTTTGGATTGAGAGGGATAGTATGAGTTATGACTGATGTATCATAAGTCTTCAAGTCTTCATAACTCCAGGCTATCACATCTGGATATTTGTGCAATGCATCAATGATTCCCCGTCTTTCTTCTGGGGTGCATACTTTTCCAATAAGAACATTTTTTACATCCTCCTGGGATCCCACATTATACTTGTCACATTGTCCACTAATGGACTCTTTCCTAGTGTCTTGATCCTGGTCTTTGATCTTGTCTAGATCAAAGATCCTCTCCAGCTGCACCATTCCCTTGGGGATTGTGTTGGTCTTCAAATTGATTACCCCTTCCAAGTCTATCTCTGCCTCTTAAGGCTCAATTTCATCAATGATTTGAGAAGCAAAAACATCTGTGTTTGTGATAAAGTCTA
This sequence comes from Sequoia sempervirens, assembly GCA_007258455.2. Taxonomy (NCBI): domain Eukaryota; kingdom Viridiplantae; phylum Streptophyta; class Pinopsida; order Cupressales; family Cupressaceae; genus Sequoia; species Sequoia sempervirens. The sequence continues at coordinate 22,945,770 of VDFB02056351.1, forward strand.
GAATATGCTTATCATCTTCAAACACTTGGAAGCTGGTAACATTATCAGGGACTGAGGGCATTGGGGTCAGTTCCACTGTAAACTTCTTCAACCCATAAAGAGATAGAGGCTATAGAGTGTTGGCTGCCTGGGCCAAGGAATCAGCTATCTAGTTTCTATTTCGTGGAATCAGCTGAATGTTGAAGGCATCAAATCCTTCAATAAGGTCCCATACTTGGTGTCTGTAGTTAGTCATTCTTCTGTCATGGTAGGAGTACTACCTTCTAACTTGCTTGACTACTAACTCAGAATCTCCATACACTTGCAAGATCTTAACCTTCTTCTTCAGGGCCATCAACAATCCATGAACTAAGGCTTCATACTTGGCTACATTATTTGTACAATGAAACTAAAGTCTATGAGCAACAAAAAATGTCTTACCTTTTGGGCTGATCAGCTCAAATCCTGCCCCAGCTCCTTGTTTTGATTTAGAGTCATTGAATCTTAATGTTCAACAGCAAGCACCTGCAGACTTCTTCGCTTCCTCACTTAAATTTTTGTTGTTGGATGGCTTTTCATAAGGCATCACTCATTTTCCTTTGTGGTCTTCTTGGACATTGATTAGGATCATAGGAGTAGGATTAGTGTACTTATGTATTTGTTTTACTGCAGCTTGGCATAAGCAATAGTCCAATTTTGAATGTGAAGCATTATGCACCCTGCACCAATTGGGAAAAAGTAACTATTCAAAGTTCATCCTTCTTCCTAACTGAATCTGACCTTCAATACATTTTTAAAGGAACTCTTGAAAACTATCTAACAAAGCTAGCTGATTATCCTCTGGATCATCATTACTTTCAGCTGGTTCATCATTGTCCTTAACTAGGTCCGCTAAGGCTTCAACACCACTAGACTCTATCGTGAGGCCGTGAGACACTGTATGCAACATGAGGACCTCCTCTGAATCTGGTTCTTCAAAGGGAATGAAAAGCATGTAACTACCCATACTTACTTCTGACACCAGAATTTCAGCAGAGGTTTTCTGATACTCTGTAATCATATATTTCATTATGGGTTCTTGTTCAATTCTAATCTGATTTGGTACCCCTTTCCAGGGAAGCCACATATGGGAGTGATCAGTTGAAACATATCCATTCAAATCCCTGGTAAAGTCCCTTCCCAAGATTAGGCCATAGGAGTCAGGGATGTCAGCCACTTATATATTGACAACTTGCTAAATTCTACGATCAGAAGCAATCTGTAGGTGAATCATATTCAACTCTCCTACAACATTGACTTCGGTCCTATCCAACTGTGTGAATTTCTTTTGAGAATCAGTAGGGGTGATACCCATAGCTCTACAGACACCAAGGGGCATGACATTGGTTGAGGCACCAGAATCCAACAAACAATTATGTAAATTCTTGCCAAATACGCGGACAAAAATCAAGAATGGGGGAGTATCTATTTTTCTTTGAAATAGAGTGAAAGGAGTGTCTACTTGGACAACTTGAGATTTGTCCCTCTCCTTCCTACTGTCTCCAGGGGGCATATGGGCTTGATCATGGTACTGATTTTTCCATCCTATTAGCTGAGAATTATATACTTTATGGACATTCTTGCTAACTGATTTATCTTGCAAGATAGAATTTGCATCATAAGAACTTAAAACTGCATTCCTAATGGATGGAACTCTTAATAGCTCAAATGTAGATAGATTTACTTTCAATTTTTTAGAGTTCTTCAGCAACATACATGGCCAATTGTTCTTCATTTAAATTAGTGGGGTTCTCCCTTGGGTACTCCACCATCTTTTCTTTACTGGCATCTGCATTTCTTCCTTTTGGTACATTAGCATGTCCTCCTTGGGACAAATATTGCTTGGAAATTGGGGGCAAGGAGGGATTGTTACTAGCATTCGAGTCTGGAGGCATGTTGAAATTATTTGGTGGAATGGAAGTAGTGAAGGGGCCTCCTACCTGTGGGAACCTGCGCGGCAACTCCCTTAAATCACACCTCTTGACAGGCCTCTGGAAGGTCTGCACTTCTTCAATGTAAGCTTCTTCATCTCTAGGACCATTATCATTCAGTTGATTCTCATCAAATAACTATGTCATCTCATCTCCATTGCATACCTAGTCTGCCTCTTCCTCCAATTGGTCAGACTCCTCTTCAGGTACATTGTCCTTACTTTACAGAAAAGGAGCATGGTTTAATACCAACACTGGTGAATCATAAGGAATAGAAGGTACCATTTCCTGACAGCTTGTATTGTTCTTCACCTCATACTAGAAAATTGAGGCTGTTGTTTGGAACTCTTGACAGTCCAGCTCAGAATGTTGACTAGCCTTGTGGAGCCTGCACCACCTTGATAAAGCAGCCTCAGCTATATATACACCGCTAGGAGGCTTCTCTTCATTGGCTGGTTGATGTGTAGACTGATTAACAGGTTGACTACTTGGTTGATCCAATGGGGTGGGGACTCCTCCATTGTTGGGACCTATGTTCCAAGTCCTATTCTATCATGACTACTGTCTTCTTTTGAATCCTTGTCCACCACCTGGTCCTCTATCAAAGTTCTAACCTGATGATTGTCCTTTATCATAATTATACCTTCTTTCATTATTATATCCCCTGTCATTATTGTAACCTCTATCCTAGTTATATCCTCTATCATTGTTATACCCTTTGTCCTGACATTGCCCTCTATCAAAGTGTGGTCCTTGTGGGTTCTCTCTATTCTGAGTGGACTGCATATTCCTCTGAGCAGCTTGCAACTGACTGTTCTAATTCCTTAAGTAGGTCACCTCCATATTTAGTTTCTTTATTTGTTCTGATAATTCATCTAGTCTTTCCTTGTCAGGATTACTGTATGAAGGTTGATTCGCACTATTCTAGGAATACCCAACTGTAGCAATGGGATTTAGTGACTGGTTCAGTACTTCAGAATTTTGTAGGTATGAAGGATAACTAGCCTGAGACGTGATATGTAGAGGTTGATTCACCTTTTGCTGAGGATAACTAACTGCAGATGAAACTTGTCCGCCATGAGGTCTTGGGTAAGGGACCAGAGGCAACTGAGGCACCTGGTTCATGATTAGAGTATGGTTCACAAAAGCTTGATTGAGAGCTGGAACTTGTCCAGGGGGAGCAATGGGTCCTAATGAGGGTAAAGGCCCAGACAGATGTTGCCTTAGATTCGTGCTAACTTTTATAGCCTCTCCATATGCATCTAGTAAACTCTCAGGGGGCTTATTACTCCATTTCATAAAAGTGGTTGTTAAACTATCAAGTCCTTCGTAATAGACTTCCAGGGTAGTGGCTTCATCAACAGCATAAGGAGTCTGCAATCAGGCATAGGCACGGTGAAACCTATTGTTGAAAGACCCTATGGGCTCATTAATCTCCCTCTTCACATTAGTAAACTAATGGTAAAGTTCATTAGAACTAATGGGGATTCGAAACTTCTGCAAAAAGACAGCTGCTAGCTCAGTCCAATGTTGGATAGTCCCGGAGGGCAAATGGTTATACCAATAAAACACATCTTCTCCTAGTGAATAAGGAAATAACCTATAGGCTACATCCTCATGGTTTATCCCTCTATCCTTAAGTCTGGTCTAGAAGATTCTAATGTGCTCCTCAGCGGTTCTATTAGGATCATTGACATGGAATTTTGAACAGAATTGTTCAGGGTTCTTTGGCATAACATTGTAGATACCGAAACTTAGTGGAGATGGGTTGGTTGCTAGGAAAGACATTGGTGGAGGTGGGGGTGGTAATGGCTGATTTAGGACTGGCTAAGGTTGTGGACAGGGAATGGCCTCAGACTCAGATGAACTTGATGGAGATGGGGATGATGGAGATGTGAGAGGTGGATGGGATGAGGACGATTCTCCCCTTCTGTTGGTCCTTCTTGACCTAGTAGGGTCTGGTAATTCTTGGAATTCTTTCTCTCCTGGAGCGGATCTTGGTCTTCTTCTAAATCTCTCAGAAGAGATGGCATTCAAAAATTGATCCAGCTTCCTTATTCGGGCCCTCCTTCTAGTGCCAGTTCCTATTGATCATGTTTTCTGCACAATAACAGCTAGACAAAATATAATATCCCATCTCTCTTGAAAGGTAAATCTCTATCGGTAAGCCTCAAGAGATAACCCCAAGGTCTCTAATGTCAGGTCTTGACAGTGCATAAACAACTCAGTAACGAAATGTGAAAATGCTGGTAATCACAATGGGACCTTACTACAAGCAAAATGCTGAATCAATTTTATCAGATCTAACAATCTGATGATGCTTCAATCCTAGATTTAACCCAATAATCAAAGAAATAGAAAAAGAGAAAGGTTTCAGAGAGATTTCTAAATCTAATACTACTCCTAGGATTAATAATGAAAGTAACCAATACTCGAAATGGACCAATCCTTCAAAACTGGTTTCTACTTGACCAAGATAAATCTAAAATCTCACAGAAAACAGTGCAATCTTCTGAGGTGTTAAGATTTTCAAATTGTAAAAATTCATTCAGATAACCCTATTGCAGTTAAAATGAATAAATCCTCACAATCGAACTTAAGCATACAGAATATAAAGTCCAGGCTAACTTTGCAAAGCAACTAACAATCAGTTGGCTACGAAAAGTATGGACTGAAGGATTGCTGCAACATTCAAATATTAAATCACAAACAGTATTGAACCCAAATCTAATCTAAACATTAACCTTCTCAAAGCAATTTTAAAGATGGAATAATAGAAACCATGCAAAACAAAAGAAACAAGTATGGCACCAAATCACAATGTCATTTCTTGTATTCAAATTGTTCACTGTAGCAACAATTCTAGCTTTCTGTTACAATATTTGCTTGAGGGCAACTACCTGCTAACTTACTCTACTTCTAAATAGCTCTGCTCAAATTCTAACCTTCTAACTATTTCTAATTGTTCTAACCCTTTACAAATGAGGCGACATGCCCAATATATAGAAATCTCAGGAATCTGTCGGCTAGGCAAGGGTTTCACGGCAATAACTCGGCACAACAACCCATCCCAGAGATTCTTCAAAATGGGTCAAACTAGCATTAAATGCACATCCTATCCAAGTCAGCCTGCGATCCGTAGTGCAGCTTGGATGACACGCGGGAAGATAATAGGGAAGCACAAATCGTGTAGTAGCCCATCATTAGCTCTCTTCCCTATTATCCACGCGTCGATTTGACTCTTCATGTAGTTTCAAGAACGCTACATCTAAGTCGGCTATAGGTGGTACTGGAAGAACCCTAAGTCACCTCTCAATGGATGTAATCTTGTCCCTTGAGTGTTTGACCGACCTATCCCAATCTACCTTATATGTCACATGCTTATCAATAACTTTGAGGTAGGTGGCCATATCATCCAGTTGGTGCTCGGAAACAGAACCATCATTAAGTGGTGCATACACATCATTCCACCACTCTCTCAACTATTCCAGGCTCAAGTACTTGGGCACAATCTTTCTTCTTCCCATCATGATTTCAAAGAAGGCAATAGAACCATTGTAAACCCTAGTTAGGGTGTCATCAATCTACTTCCTTCATTTGTAAATATTTTTCAACACCTTTTTCCTAATTTACAACGCTTCAAACCACTCCCATGGCTCAGAAGCTCTGGAAGAAGGAAGGATCCCATCACTCACCAATCTGTCCCAGGTGTATTCCATTAGAGTTCTAGTTTTCTGTAGAAGGAGGTCCGTATCCTCCTTATCTTGTGCCAACACCTATTTTAACCACTCAGTCGCCATGACAACATCCTTTCTAGTTGACAGGATCTCCTTGATAGCTTCATCACCTTTTACCTACACCCCATTCAACCAATTCACAGTGGCAAGGGTGGAAGCTTTTGTCTTTTCTAGCTCAAATATGGTCTCTTGAGGCAGAGGATTGGTAGTAGAGGAAGAGGGATTAATGGCCTGCAGTGGCTTTATTAATTCCTCCAAGCACTTCCTGAGATTCTCATTTTCTCTCTTCAGCTCCTGCTTGGTCTTCATTTCCTTTCTCAATCTATCCACAATAACTACACTGGAGCCCTCATAGTCCTCAATATCCTGCCCAACTGATGTAGGCCCAAGATTAAAAGTTTGTATATTATAATCATTTCTAGCCACATTGCCTCTATTTTTATCTGGAACAGGGGTAGCAATATGAACAACCTTGTTATGTGCCTCATCTCTCTCAACCCGTGAGATCACCCTAGCCTTCCTTTTACCTTTATCTTTTCCAATCTTGGCTAGTAATGCATCCCAGTTCGGTGGACTATCCTCCACTAGAACCTGCTTTCTCTTTCTTTCGTTCTCCAGCCAACTAGGGACAATGGACTCCAATATTACCCTACTCTGCCTCATTTCCTCTTCCTACTGATCCTTAGGTGCCTCCTCACCTAAATGCTATTTCTTAGGGGTCTCATCTGTTTCACTTTCCTTCCCCTCAACATGCTCCTCTTCATGTGTAGGTGAGGGAACCTTTTCTGCTTCTTCATCCCTTGGAGGAGGTTCAACTACCTCATTTGTGACTGGTGACTCTGCATATGTAACCAAGGGAGATTGCCTTTCTTTTTCAATTTCTACCTCTACACTGTAGAGTTCCCTCTCATGGAATTCCTCTCCTTCAGTATCTGGGTCTTCATCAACTTCTTTTGTCTCATCAGGTTCACTTTGGGTTTCATGAGTGGAAGGAACATCACTATGTTGCTCCTCATGAAGAGTGGCAGGAGGAAAATCCACCCTAGGCACACTGTTCTTTGGAGAGGAGTCCTAGACCTCCTTATATATACTTTTACTCTCTCCTCTGAACTTTCAACATTTATCACCGGTGGGGAAACTTCATCCTCCCCAGCCTTGGAGCTTTCCTTCTGTGATAATTTGACAATTCTTTTCCTCTTCAGCATAGGAGCATCAGCCTCAGGATTATGTCTTTTAGTCTCTTTCTGCTCAGACTTCTTAGTCCTTATCCTCTTCTTAGCTTTTGGCTTCCTCTATTTTTTTGCTTTCTGGGCTTCTTCCTCCTGAATACCTTTTGTCTTGATCTTGGATGGGGAGTCCAACTTACCTTTACCCTTATGGTCTTGCTACCCCGTGGACTCCTCAGAAGTAGAATGGGAATCTAAGTCTCCCATCAGGTTGTATCACCAATCGGTCTATCTTTTACTGCCTCATAGGCATGATCCTGAATTAAGTTCCCATCATGCTCCAATTGATCGGGCACTGCCCTTACATTGTATAATCAGACTGCATCAACTGGAAGCCGGGTGAACTTCTTTCTAACCTCATACTCATCACTGTAGTTGGCCCAGTAGTCCTCTAAATTAACCTTATGGTTGTAGTATCTATTGGCCTTCTTTTGAGCTTCCCCTGTGATATCAAATCTGGATCTCTTGGAGTGGAAAGACAAGCCAAGAGCACTCATTTCTTCTTCTGAATCTTGGGTAGAACCAATGGAAGGACAAACCTCTCTAGTGCCAATCCTCAAGGGGAAGTATCCACCAAATCCAGCTTTATGTTTGTCTTTTTTGACAATGGCGTCGAAGTCACAAATCTTCCTGGTGACTTCCAACAATATGATGTGGTTAGTGGGATACCTTGCAAGCCTATATGGGTCCCTTTGACAACCTTCAATCTAGATGTAGGAGAAGGTTGGAAATTGAATGAACCAAGCTCCATATTTCTTGATGAGCTCCTTGGCTTGATCTGAAATTCTGACATGCTCTGCTTCCTGAAGCATTCTAGTAATATGCATGGTGAATGCATCATTTTCCCTCCTGTAGTCTGAGCCTCTGAAATACAACTGAGGGTAAACTTTATAGATAATATCTTGTCCAAAAATTCCCTTTGTATCTAATCCTTTGTAGGGATGGAATCTAGCCAGCACATAGACCAAATATGAGGCCATTGTGAAGGTCTTTGTTTGCAACACATTGGACAATTGTTTGTGAATTACTTGGCTAATGACCCCTGCCCAATGGTAGTTAATCTTTTCTTGTTCCATCCTCACAATTGCATGGCACATCCAAGTCTCAAATGTACCAGCACTCTTCAATCCAAGCACCCTGCTAAGAAAGTTGATGGCATCATAGTACTCCTTGAATTTTGCTTTGTACAGCTACTTAGGCAACTTGGAATAGTGGGACTTGGGCTTCTCCAGCCAAGAGTTGATTAGCTACTGTGACTTCACAGTATGGTCATCATAGAACTCTTGAGCTGCCTTAATGGTGAATCCCACCACATGAGACCGGTCTGGCATGTAAAAGGTTTGGGCAATGGAGACCGGGTTGAGATTTGCAACAAATCTCCCTTGAGGAACAATAATCCTCTGCATGTCCTGATCATAGTGCCTGGCGCACTCAAGGACCAACTCATAGCATTGCACCATAAAAGGGAAACCAGCAACATGTGACAATCCTGACTCCATCATCCTTCAATTCACCAAAGGAGGATTCTCAGGCACCATTCTTTCTTTAAAGTCTTCATAGTCCCAGAGGCCAACATTTGTATCAGTGACTTCTGACCAGACAAAAGTGATCTTACTCTCAGGGACCTTGCTCTTGATGTCCAGCTTAATCCTCTATGCATTAGTCATTGAAGAAGCAGCTGCTGCTTTGCTTTATTCAGCCTGCACTCAACATGAAAACATAATAAAAACCATAGGAAAGCAAGGTTAATCCATCAAAACACCATTAGAATGCATCTCATATTGTTGAGGTTTTATGAAAATTCATATAAAATGACCATAACAAATTTCAGGTTTCAAGACCATTCAAGGAATCTGAGCCAGAGAGGAATTTTGAGAAATTCCAGGCCAATCGGATTCCAACGAAAAAATGCCAAGAAACACCTACTTAATCATTAAACTTGATCATTTTCCATCAATAAATTCACATGGGAGATCCAAATATGTCATGAAATAATCATCAAATGCATTGTAAATTGTAAATGAATCTAATTATTTCATGTTCCTTTACGTTTCATCAACTTTCGGGAAAATCCACAATAGATAGATTTCCGCAAAGAACCGGCCAAAGAGGAGACTTCAGAAAATTAGGGGTATAGCGGATTTCGGAGAAATCTGGACCTGATGGACATCCGTGGTAGAGGCAAAATTTTAGACCAATGGATATTCCCAGAACAAAATTTTTGGCAAGAGTTGTGAGCTCACCGAGAAGTCTTGGCGAAGCTGAGATGTCTTGCCGACTAGGGCTTGTTTTGAATTCGGTCAAAGGTCTTAGCGAAAGGATCTGGGCTCGCTAAGAAGAGAAGCATCACCACAAGGTCTTGGTGATAGCCGGTAGTTACGCGAAATGGGAAGGTCTCAGCAAGAGTTGGGATCTCGCTGAAAGGTCTCAGCAAAGCATGAAGGTCTTAGTGAAGCACAAATGGATATCGGTGAAGCCACGAGAGCCCGCTATGAGCTCCTGCTGACCTGGGCTTGTCTTGTTGAATGTCAATGAGGAACAAGCATGTCGATGAGACATCTTCTCATGGGGTAAGGTCTCGGTGAAAACAAATGTCTCATCAGCTGATATGCATGCAAGATTTCATCAGTGTAAAAACAATAGTGTCACGACGATTCAACATGAACCTAGGAAGACCACTTCGGTGAACCTCAAGGTGGTCGATATGATATATCAGTGATGTCGAATCATCATAGCGAAGGGAATCTGGAAGGGATGGAGAGTCCCGATTTCATCCAGACACTGAACCAACTTTGGATTTCAAAAAGTTTAACTTAGGGCAAGTCGGGGACAGACCTCTCATGAATTTTCTTTGCATTCTAGGTCAATCTTAAGATGAAATCACCTGATATGGCACTGCCCTAGGTCCAAAAACCCTACTCATCCGCCATTAGCGCATAGGCACGTTCAGAATTTAATTGTTTCCACTGTTGAGTCATCACTAGGGTTTACTAATTATTCTCAGGCAAGATTCTTTAAAATGCAGATGGACACATGAACTCAAAACTCACCCGAGAGATGACAAAGGATGCAATACTGAACAACCCTAGCATGAAATAAAAAAATACACCCGAACTCAAATCCCATAAGCCCTCACAATATCAATGTGCCATTCATAATTCAATTCAAAGTAGAGCAATCAGACACATACCATTATAAAGCGGGAATTGATCTCAGAAGCAGCAAACGTGAAGCTCAAGGGTGTCTTCAACGAACACAGGTGACAATGCATAAGAAACCACCACCAAATCAACCAAGTCAAAGCCAAAATCTCAAAGAAAAAACTCTAAGGATGTGGCTCTCAACTCAAACAACAACAAATAGTGAGAATAATGGTGCAAAAGATATCTGAATCAAGTTAAATACATTTCTTAGAACACGCATGGAGCCATTAATGCAGTTGATAAGACAGCCAGAGAAGGAATTCAGGAATCTGACGTCAGGGTGGAATCCAAGAAAATCTGTCCCACACAGAAATCCACGAAGAACAAAAATCCCCGAACAATAAGGGTCCAACCGGAGTCCAAGCAGGATCCAGGAAAATCCGACCAAGGTGAAAAATCCCGAATCCGAGCAAAAGCCCTAAATTCATCCAGAACTCAAGATTTTCAATGAATAACCTGGGGAAAACACTTAGGCACTCAAAATAAATAGTTTAAACACATGTTGAGGTAAGACCAAACCTCAAAAAGAAAGGGACAAAACCCCAAAACCAGAGCGAAAGAGGGTCCCTGCTTACAACAGGGCGTGTGTGCGAAAAATTGCACAACAGGAACCTAGTTTAATTAAAAGGTTAAAGAACCCCTTATCTTTCATGCTTGAGGTGATAGGCCTATTCTCTCCCCTTAACTAGGTGATCAGAATGCTAGACTCACTTTTTATGTTTTATTAACATCTTTAGAAGGCCTGCCATAGTGGTAAATAATACTCACCCTACGGGAATGACCTAAGTAGGAACAACCAAAGCTAGGTTTTCCAACCCACTATAATCAAAAGAAAATTTGGGGAAAGTCCACAATTCGATGGTAGTGTGCAAGATAACCATCCCCAAATTCTTTGTTCTAAATTTTGGGAGGTCTCCTAAGGGGATTTATCTATTTCCACACCGAACGGAAACCCTTACTACAAACTCTAGTGTAGAAGACAACCGAGTCAATTTATGAACACTTTCTATATCACAGTGCAAGGGGAGTGAAGAATCTTCCCCCAAGATACTCACCATATAAATATCAAGGATTAATGGCCAAAAGTGGAGGATTCGGCTTTGGTTAAGACCCAAGAAATGAAAAAACATGGGTTCCCTCTAGGGGGTGATAGGGCTGTGTGAGCTGACATGGTTTTAAGATGTGGGATGTGGTATTTTAAGTGACCCTTGAGAATAGAAAAGTGCTTGAATTGTCTTCTCTTGTGTTATACCAGTGGAAATCAAAAGAATCAAACTAGATTCTTGAATACACACTCAATGTTTAGTTCCTAGGTGAAAACAATTGTTTGACAACTTTCTAGTGTCTTTGAGGTCAAAATTTGAGAAAATCATTCATTTAAACATGCAATTCCCATATTTGGAAATTGGAAACCAAGAAAAATTCATTGATCAATAAATTATACCTTGGAAACACTCAAATTCAAAGCAAAACAAACAGATAGACTGTCAAAAAAATTGAAAACTTCTAGTTTAGCGCATCCATTCTCTGTTTTGGCACATCCACTGAATTTTCTAGCGCATCTGTGCAATTTGGTAGCGCATACATTCACTGTTTTAATGCATCTATGCAATATGGTAGCGCGTAAATTCACTGTTCTAGTGCATCTGTGCAATCTACTGGCACATCCATTCACTGTTTTAGTGCATCTGAGCAATCTTCTAGTGCATACATTCACCGTTTTAGCAAATTCAGGTAGTTTTATAGTGCATTGAGTCAATATTTTGGTGCATCCATTCTCTTTTTTAGCACATCTGTGCAGTCTTTTAGCACATCCTTGTTTTAGCGCATCCATTAAATGCAAAACTCGAGAGTTAAATTCATCCCCTGTTTCACAGTTTGAACCAAAATTCATAATCTTTTTCAGTCCAAAATCATTTCTCAGGTACCACAGAGTATAAACTTATTAAAAATGACTTCTACAAGTGAATTCTTCAAAATAAACCAATATCTAACATCTCAAAGTTCCTAAATCATCTAACTTATCACACCTTTGATTATAAAGCTAAGTTTCATCATTGGAATTTGTCATCCTTTCATCACGAAACAAAGTTGTATAATTCAATTAAACTTAGTCTCATCAATAGAATTTGTCATTCTATTTGACTTAGTTTTTCATCCTGGCACTCCTCCAAACAAAGATCAAAGTTTAGTTAGATTATAAACTTGCATGCCCATTCAAACAAGATTAAAAAAGCATAAACTCAAGGAAAAAGGACTCGAACACAAAACATTGAAACACAAAACATCGAAACTCAAAACCCCATGGCTAAACCTGAAGAGAATCCTTTCCATGGAATCCACAACAATGAAGGTGAAGAAATAACCAAGGAAGACATCCAACATGCTGAACAAGATCCAAATTTCCACAAGGGCTTAGAAAATATTTTTGAAAGAAATGGGGATAAATACCCCCTAATGTTGGCTAAAAAAGGTGTCAAATTGCCTGATGACTTTGATGTTAATCAATTAAAAGCACCTCCCTAAAAGCCTAAAAATGATTCACAAGAAATAGAACTTGTGGTTGCCTTATCTAATCAAATGAAAAACCTCGAACAACAAATTCTTGACATGCAAAGGGGAACCTCAAAATGATACTTGATACAAGACATTTTTCCATATCCTTTTGATCAAGATATCCACATAATTCTTTTTCCCAAACATTGCGAATTCCCAAAATATGATAGATACAATGGTAAAACCGATCCAATAGATCATGTGAGGAAATTTCAAACCATGAGTCTTGAGTTTGCACATGAAGAAACTTACTTGATGAGATTGTTTCCACGCAGCCTAGGTGGACAATGCCTTGAATGGTTTTCCAAACTTGCACCACCAATTAGAACCTTTGAAGAATTGGTTAACAAGTTCATCACCCAATATTCTTATAACATCCAACATGATATAACAATGAAAGACATTTGGAACTTGAAATAGAAAAAGGATGAATCATTCCTCACTTTTCTACAAAAAATGGAGAAGGTTATTCGTAATATATTCTCATCCCGTACCTGAAAAGGAAAAGATGGAAATATTTATTGATAACATAAATGATGAGATGAGCTATAGATTGGAATTACAATGCCCCCCTACCTTTCAAAAATTGATTGAAAATGGGATTAAAATTGAAGAAGCTTTGGTCAAAAGAGGAGTCATAAAACTTTACAATGAAAACAATGCATCAAGCTCCTCTAACAATTATAACAACAGTGATAAACCAAAGTTTTGGCAACGAAACAAAAATGATGGTAACAATGATGGTGCAGCTGAAACACAAAGTGTAAAACTAGTATTCAACTTGACAGCAATGACCACCAAAACCAATCAAAACAATAATCCAGTTGACAATAAAAACAACAACCAAAATGTCAATCAAAACAACAATCAAGGTAATGCTGAATCTAGAAGACTACCATATCAAACATCCTTCAATCAAAGAAGATTCACACCTTTGGGACAATTATTAGAATTAGCATTAAAAGATCTTCTTGAAGCTAAAGTCATAACATTACCGAAGGAAAGAAATTGGGAACCACAAGTTAAACCTTCATGGTGGAGTGATGCTCATTTTTGTGATTTTCATAGAAACAAAGGACATACAACAATGTTCTATACAACAGAAGTGTTATCTTTCATGAGCTGAAGCCTTCTACCTTGGATCTGTAGTTAGAGACAAAATCAAAAAATAAAAAAGGATGTAGTTGAAATTCCTCGAACACCAGATAAAGAGGAATTGAAAATTCAAAATGTACCTGAAACTGAGGAGAACTCAAGTAGTTCTGAGAGTTCTAAAGAAGAACAACAACCTCAACCTCAGCCTATGAGGAGGTCAACACATGAAAGAAAGCAACCTGATAGGTATGGGTTTTCTTTGTTAGATTCTACTTGTGCCTATGCTTTAATTTCTAGCACTGATGAGCCTAGGACTGTGAAAGAGGCGTTTAGAATGTCTGATTCAGACTCTTGGTTGGAAGCCATGAATGAAGAAATGGCATCATTAGAAAAGAATGATACTTGGAGTTTGGTGCCCTTTCCTGAAGGAAGAAAAGTTGTTGGCTGCAAATGGGTATTTAAAAAGAAAATAGGTCTGGATAGCAGTGTGGAAAAGTATAAGGCAAGGTTGGTTGCGAAGGGATATTCCCAGGTAGAGGGAATTAATTATGGAGAAATATTTTCTCCTGTAGCTAAGCTGACGTCTATCAGATTTATTTTGTCACTTGCAAAAATGTATGACTTAGAGATTGAACAGATGGATGTGAAGACATCATTTCTTCATGGTGACCTTGAAGAAGAAATTTATATGTCCTAGCCTGAGCACTTTGCAGAAAAAGGTAAAGAGAAACTAGTTTGCAAGTTGAAAAAATCTCTGTATGGTTTAAAACAATCTCCTAGAATGTGGTACCAAAAATTTGACACTTGTTTTTTCATTGGGATTCGTAAGATTGAAATATGATCATTGTGTATATTACAAAGCTGAAAGTGATCGTATTCTTATTATTGCTCTCTATGTTGATGATATGTTGTTCATTGGCAATAGTAAGTTAATGATTTCTGATCTAAAATCTCAATTGTCTGCAAAGTTTGAAATGAAAGATCTTGGTGCAACCAGGTATATTCTGGGAATGGAAATAACCAGGGACAAGAAGAGTAAAAAAGTTTGGCTAAGTCAAAGTAAGTATATTAATACTATTTTGGAGATATTTTGTATGAATGATTGCAAGTAGCTAGTTGTTCCAGTTTTGCAGGGAACAAAGCTATCTATTGAAGACTGTCCAAAATCTCCTACTGAGATAGAGGACATGACCAGAGTGCCTTATGCTAGTGTAGTTGACAGTTTAATGTATGCAATGGTCTGTACAAGACCAGACATTGCCCAAGCAGTGGGAGTACTTAGTCATTTTATGGAAAATCCTAGAAGGACACATTGGGATGTTGTGAAATGAGTGTTCAGATATATGAAGGGCAGTTCAGAATATGCTTTGTGTTACCATGGAAGTTTGGTTGAATCACAAAGGACTCTCAACATTCGAGGCTATGTGGATTTTGATTGGGTAGGGGACGTTGACAGTAGAAGATCCACCAGTGGATATATTTTCATGATGAAAGGTGGTGCAGTTAGTTGGATGAGTAAGCAACAGGCTGTAGTCGCTTTGTCCACTACAGAGGAAGAATACATGGGAGCAACACACACCTGTAAAGAAGCAATTTGGTTAAAATGTTTGTGTTCTAACATTGGGTTTGAGGTAGGGATAATTACAATATACTGTGACAGTCAGAGTGCTATTTGTTTGGCAAAAAATCCTACTTTCCATGCCAGGACGAAACATATTGATGTGCAGTATCATTTTGTAAGTGATATGGTGGAGGATGGAAAGGTCTCTTTAGAAAAAGTGGATACTTTGGAAAATGTTGTAGATGCATTGACGAAGCCAGTGAGCATAAAAAAGTTTAGGTGGTGTGCCAGTTTGATGGGATTTAATGCCGATGAATTTTAGTATTTTTTTGTGCTCTAGAGGTGTCAGTAAGATCTTCTTCAAGTGGGGGATTGTTGGAAAACGTGCCTCAATATTACTGGCATGAAACTCTTGAAAGAGAAAAGTCGGTGAGATCCTCTAGAAGTCTTACCGACTAGCAGATGTGTTCTAATCATTTGAAATGCTTAGGTCGCTGAGACTTTGCTTCTATCTTGCCGACAGGAGTCATCGACAAGACATTTCAATCTCTGTGAGTTTCCCATCTCTCTCCGCCTGGGCATATCTCTTGCCGATAGGTTGGTTTCTAATAGTTATCGGGGAAACTTGTGGTGATAGAAGTCATCAGGGAGAAATGTAAACTTTCAGAATGACTCATCCTGACAGTGTATGTCTCACCGATGGTTATACACTCGAAGTCATCAAGGTGACATGAAGGATTGATAAGAGTCTAAGCGATGGTTGTGGTCTTGTCAAAAGGTTTACACTCAGTATGATCTCTTGTCGATGGTTGTGGTCTCACCGATGGGTATATAACTTCGGTATGAACTCTTGGCGATGGTGTTTCTCTCGCCGATAGGCTAGTGCATTCAATATGACCTCTTGGTGATACCGGTTGTCTCTCTGACTTTTTGATTATTCGGTATGATGTCTCTCTGATAGCGATGGTATTTCCAATAGAGCTACATGATTTGAACATCGGTGTGAAGTCTTAGCGATAGCGATGGTCTGGTTGATGGTTATGTAGTGGATATCGATGTAATGTCTTAGCGATGGGGTGAGTCTGAGCGATAGTTTTGAACTTGATATGACTCTTGCCGATGGTGGTGACTCTGGATGATAACGATAGTTGGAAATTGTGGCATTAGGGAGACATGGCCTAGTGTCTCATCGACATGCGATACTGTTTGAATGACTTGACCAAATGTCTATCCTACCTGGTTTTTTTTTGACCAATGAGAGAAGCAGAATGTGAACCGCTAGTAGTTGGACTATTGCGGCCATTCCTATGAGGAATATCAATAGACCATGAACAACATGGATATACTCTATAATCGAAGATGATGATCGGTTCAGTGAATAGTTCGATGTGTGATCAGTATATATGAATTCAATTCAGAGAGCATAGTAACTGGGATGTTCTGTACAAGGTTGATCAAGGAAATTATGTTGTAAATTGACATCAGAAGAGAAGCCTGTACTCTTTATGTAATTTTGTTTACTATAATACAAAGAGACTTATTCTTGGTGTGTTGGGTTTTTCTCCCATAAGGGTTTTCCCACGTAAATCTAGTGTTCAAGTTGTGTATGTTCATTTCTCTATTCTATTAATCCTTTCAAGTGTATCTTAATTGAACTATAATTGAAAATTTAAAGTCACCTCTGCATTCTTCCCTGAGGTTTTAACATTAGGAGAGTTTGTTCCACACCTAATCTTTCCTTACATTCATCAACCTTGACATTTTCAATTTCAACTACTTTCCCCAATCTCTTATTGTAGCACTGGTAGGCCTTGCTCTTATTAGAATAACCAAGAAAGATTCCTTCATCACTTTGAGCATCAAAATTTCCTATCTCTTCATCTCTTTTGATGTAGCATTTACTCCCAAAGACTTTGAAATATCTAACAGTAGGCTTGTGACAAAACCATATCTCAAAAGGAGTCTTACCAGTATCACCTTTGACTTGTACCCAGTTGAGAATGTAAACAACAATACTCACAGCTTCTCTCCAATAGATATGAGGAACATTTCCTTCCAACATCATAGTCCTAGCATCATCTTGAATTGTCTTATTCTTCCTTTCCACAAATCCATTTTGCTAAGGGGTCTGTAGGGAAGATAATTGTCTATTTATCCCATGCAATTCATAAAAAGAATTAAACTCATGGGAATTGATTTCACCACCTCTATATGATCTCAGACATTTAATCTTCAGACCTATCTCTATCTCAACCATAGCCTTAAAAATATTGAATTTCTCTAGAGCTTCAGATTTATCCCTTAAGAAAGTAACCCACATCAATCTAGAGTAATCATCAATAAGTAACATGAAGTACCTGTCTCTTTGTAAACTTATGAATCTAGAAGGACCACACAAATTTGTATGAACAAGATCCAACACTTCATTTGAACAATGTTGTTTGCTCTGAAATGAAATTCTAGTTTGCTTCCCTAACTGACATTCCTTGCGTATAGTATTAGTAGGCTTTACCAATTTAGGAATATCTCTCACTAACTAAGTAGAACTTATCTTGATAATATTGTCAAAGTTTACATGACACATTCTCCTATGCCACAACCAACTTTCATCAAATTGAGGAATCAGACAACTTTTACTAGTAGCATTCAGGTGAAATATATTACCTTTTGTTTTTGTACCTAAAGCAATCACATTTTTTAAACTCCCCAATATTCTGCACTTTCCATCCTTGAATTAAAGATTGTATCCTTTTTCAACCATCTATCCGACACTTAAAAGATTATGCTTCAAAGCTTCCACACAAAGAACATCATCAATATTATTCTTACCATCAAGAGAAATGCATCCTCTGCCATGGATTACACCAGCTTTGTCATCACAAAATCTTACAACACCACCATCATACTTTTCCACGCTCACAAATTTTCTTTTATCACTTGTCATGTGATGAGAGCATCCAATGTCAATCACCCATTCATCTTTCTCTTCAACTTGAGCAGCTAGGGATTTCTCCACATTTGAGCAACTAACAGATTCAATAGGGGCAATATCATTTTCCTTGATAGAAATACATACCCATTCATCTTCACTTGCATTCCCTTAATCAGATTCATCATTTGTCACACTTTCATTAGCAGCATAATAACACTTTCTTTGGAATCTAGGCTTATTAGGTCTTGGATTAGGAACTCTTTCTGAACAACTTGATACAAAATGACCTATCTTATTGCAAGAAAAACATTTAATAGGAAATTTCCCTTTATATTTACCTTCTCCTCTGGCTTCTCTCTTGACAATAAGTTCTTCAAGCTCCTCTAGTTTTCTCTCCTCTTCTTCAATCTCTCTCATTTCCTCCTCATACTTGAATACCTTTCTGGAAGAACTTTCACTTGGATCATATCTTTGTTTATCTCTATCGGAAGTAGTAGATTTGAATGTAGATTCTATCTTAGGAAGAGCATCACCAAATTCACTCAACTCAAAATCAGGAAGCTTACCAATCAACATGTCTTTGGTTACATTTGTTATAGTCTGGAGCTCCTCAATAGAAAAATATTTAAATTTGTATGCAGTAGGAAAAGATATAAGAACTTTAGCAACAATCTATAGTTCTTCTAATCATCCACCAACACATCTAATACCACACACAAGTTCATTCACTCTTTGCATGAAAGACGTAATGTTCTCATCATCACCCATTCTCAACATTTCATATTTCCCTTTCAAACTTTGTAACTTAGCAATCTTCACATTAGCATCACCTTCATACAAAGTTTCCAAATTTTTCCAGATGTCATTAGCAATCATCAGGTCTATAACATTTGTTATCTCAGAATCAGTCAGAGCACTCAACAATGCTTCCTTAGCCCTGATATTGTACTTAGCTTCCTTAATCTCATCTATAGTAGAAGGACTATTATGTGGAATGATATACATATTCTTTGTGATTTTCTAGTAGGGTTCACCAATGCATCTCAAATGACACTCCATTCGAGCCTTCCACAGAGAATAATTTGTTCCATCAAATCTTGGACTATCCTTCTTGTATGTCTCCATCCTAGATCAACTCAAGCTGTTAAACTTCTTCCAAGGAACCTGCTCTAATACCAATTGTTGGCAACAAAAGGGAAGACAATTGAGAGGGGGGGTGAATCAGTTGTCTCAGAAATTCAAAAATTATCAAACTTATTAGCCTTATTCTTAGATCTGATTAATAACCATGAAAGCATAAATCAGCAACACATCAGAAACACACATAACACCAAGATTTCTTACGTGGAAACCCTATTAGGAGAAAAATCACGATGGAGGTTAGTCCACAAGTTTATACCCTATTAAAACTATAGAGAAATGTGAATAGGGAATGCACATGCATTTAGGCACACTGCCTAGAGCTCACTGCTTAATTACAAAAGGAAGACTCACTATCTTACAAAAATATTTGGATTGCATCCACAGGATTTGAACTAAGAAAAATAACATCTGCTAATGCTTGATTACAATTTCAGTTAAGCACATGAACACTTCTTCATAATTTTCTCACTCTTCTTCACACTCTGCTTCTACCTTTGAATGATTAGGAAATTATTTACACATCTCATAAACAAGCACACCTTGCACACACCTTCAAATGGAATAAGCAATCGCTTATATATAGCCGCAACAAGAGATTACATCGCTACATGTCGGCCTCAATAAAATAATAAAATGAATACAAACTGTCAGCCCAAAAAATAAAATATTATTAATGCGAATCAACCAAGGTCGACCAAAACATAGTGGAGACCCAAAACAAAATCTTCAAACATGAACTATCTTCAAAAATTATTCCTCAAAGATCCACAACACACTACAACACCCTGTTGGCCAAGAACATGAAAAACATGGACATGCAAAAGAAAATATTCAATTGCGAGCACCACAATCAATGCAAACATGAAACACAGATAGAGCATGATCTAGAAGCATCCAAAAACATCATGAATCACTAGAGAAGCATCTGCAACAACCGAACTTACTAGAATCACACCATCTTCATTTAGGAACACTAACTGAAGCAACAAAATCACTGTCAAAACACAATTGCTCATAACTCAATCAAATCTTCACGTGGATCTTTGAAACTTAACGTCGATAAACTAGATATACTCAAAAGAAAACCCTTTAATCCACAACCTCTGATGATCAACTTACTAAGCTAACCAATACACTAAACTTCACTTCACCACTGACAACCTGCAACTTATTTATTACAATTTTCTCAATATCCTCAACATATACAACCTCTAAGACATTAATGCCAATAGTGTTGACATCAATGACAACCACATATCAGCAACACTACCACAACATCTAACACATTTATTTTTGGTAAACCATTCAACAGTCCACCGGAGGAGGTGTGTCAGGGTACCACATGGCACCTTCTCGTTAGGCCATGTGGCATCCATTCATTCACTGTCGAAGACAACTCAACGCCATGTGTCCAAACCTGACTCGTCTATGCCAACTGTATATGCCACATCACTGCCACATGTCAGTGTTGGATTAGTCCACGTCATCACCCATACTATACGGTCTGTTGACTGGGTTGCCTTGTCACCATGCTGACATCAACACTAGTCAACTTTCCCTTGCAAACTTTGACTGAGCGTATCTCACTCATACACACTCTGTTTGACGTGAAATGAATGACATTGGGTTCGTGTCAATGAGCTCTTTAATTTGGCATTGATTCCATCAAATTCTAAGACAATCAATTTTTTTCCTTCTTGACTAGCCTTTGACACCTAGTTTGACCCAAACTTTGATTAGCCATAACTCGAGCATACTGACTCCTTTTGAGCCCGTTCAAGTTGCATTGGACTCAAATTTCGGAGCTCTTTGACATGATACATAATTCTAGAGCATATAAAACACTTCAATTTTCACTGAAAAAGTATCCCCCTAGATCACACACAACTATCCAAAATTTCTTCTATCTCCTCCTTTTCTGAAGTAGGTGCTAGGATATTCCACTATGCTTCTATTATTTCTTCATCAATTCCTCCTTCATGATATTATTTGAAATCTAAAATGTTAAACACAAGTGAAATATGAATTTCATCAGGAAACTCTACCTCATATGCATTTCCTGAATCATGCTTCTTCAGGATCTTGCATGGTCCAAACTTCTTCATCTTTAACTTTTTTCTAACTGTGACTAGTAATAGTTCTCACTAACAAGAGAAATGGTCTTATCTTGACCAAAATTTCCAGCCAATCCTCCATTGTGCTTCTCCTTGATTAGATTCTCTCTCATAGAACTCCTTAGAATGCACAATTTGCTTCCTCTAAACATCCCATCTTGGATTAAGAAATTCAACCATCTTGTCTTATCCAATGTAATAGGTTCCAAACAAGCCTTCCAAGCTTTTGCAAAGTCTGGATCTTCAAGAGACAAACTCTTGAGTTCATCAAACCCAACAACCTCTATATTCATTTCTATCAACAAATTTTTCCTTCTACTCAAGGCATTTGCAACTTTGTTTGACCTTCCACTTCTATGCTTCAAAAAAAAATTATAACTCCGCAAAAACTCAACCCATTTTAAGTTCCTTTGATTTAACTTTCCTTGACTATTGAGATACTACAAAGCCTGATCATTAGTATATAAATAAAATTATTTTGGCAACAAATAGTGTCACTATTTCTTCAATGCCTGAACTATAGCATAAAAATCTTGATCATGGACAAAATATTTCTTCTAGCATCATTCAACTTCTCACTAAAATAGGCAACATGCTTACCTTATTGACTCAAAATAGCCCCCATGGTAGTGCCACTAGCATCACAATCTACCTAAAAGACCTTATTGAAATCTGGAAGTGCCAAAACAGGTTGCTCTATAACTTTCTTCTTCAACATATTAAAACTTTTGGTTGCTCTTGTAGTCCACTTAAACACTTTTATATCCCCTCTCATTGCTTCAGTTAGAGGCGTACAAATACTATTGAAATCATTAATAATTTTTTTGTGAAAACTTGCTAGACCATGAAATGACCTTACCTCTAAAACATTCCTCGAGGTAGGCCATTCAATGATAACTCTCACCTTCTCCGGATCCATTTTAAGACCCTCTGCTAAGACAACAAATCCCAGATACACCAACTCTCTCTTCACAAAACTACATTTCTTCAAATTAATCAACAACTTCTCCTCCCTTAGCTTCTCAAAAACTCTTCAGATATGCATCAAGTTCTCCTTCAATGTCTTACTGAAAATCAAAATATCATTCAAATAAACAATAAATTTTTTTCCTAAAAATTCTTTCAATACCTCATTGTCGCATAAATGTGCTCGGCGCATTGGTTAGCATAAAAGGCATGACTAACCACTCGTACAAGCCCTCCTTGGTTTTAAAGGTTGTCTTCCATTCATCTCCTTCTCTAATCTAGATCTGGTGATATCCGCTCTTCAAATCTATCTTTGTGAAGTACTTGTTGATGGGTGTTTTTGCACTTTCTCAACACAGACAACACAGGGTTATGTTATCTCTCTTGAAAGTTAATTTTCTACAACAAAGTCTTATAAAATCACCCCAAAGTCTCTCGGGTGTTAGGTCATGACTTGCAAAAACAACCCAGTTAGTTGATGTGATTTACTAGTAATCACAAGGGGCCTTTATGGTTCACTAAGCTTGGAGGAATTTGGGTTTGCAAATGTAGTTTCATAAGGTTTGGAAGTGACGAATAGTTGCTGCAAGTTTGAAACAGCAAGCTGAAACTCCTTCTGTTCATCAGATTTGGCTTTACAATGATGCTAGAACTTGGCTTGAACTTCATATTTTAAAGAAACAAAAAAAAGGGCAAAAGGGTTAGAATTTTCCTAGACCTAAAACTAATGATGAACAGTAACAATGGAGGATGCTACAGTGGACAAACTTCCTAAAACTAAGTTCCACATAACCAGGGACAACCCACAGTCTCATGAAACTAGTGCAATATTCAAAGGGTCATTACTGATTTTCAGACTATTCATTCACCTTTAAAACATGAACAACAATTGAACTTAAGTGCAACAATATAAATGATGTTCAAACTAACTTTACACAACCATTTATCATCAACAAACAACTAAAAGTGTGAGTTGGAAATGCATCAAACACAACAACATACATCCACCATTAAAGCACATCCTAAGCCACTAACTAAAAATAACATAAAACTTGAAATGAAAAAGCTGAAATACACTACTAGGAGTAGAATCATGCACACATGGAGATCAATACACAAGAAACTATCAAAACAATGCTTTTC
Organism: Sequoia sempervirens; assembly: GCA_007258455.2. Classification (NCBI taxonomy): domain Eukaryota; kingdom Viridiplantae; phylum Streptophyta; class Pinopsida; order Cupressales; family Cupressaceae; genus Sequoia; species Sequoia sempervirens. The sequence continues at coordinate 22,969,395 of VDFB02056351.1, forward strand.
TCATATATTTTTGTGTAGCATGTCTTTACAATAACTCATCTCTCTCTTTGAAAATGAGACGATTCCACTATTTATAGTTTTCCAAAAGTGAAATGAATGGATAAGATTTAATTACAATGAATAGCTTAGATTCATTCTCACTTAGGGTTTCACCTACCCCCAATATATTACAATATAAAAATAGACTTTTGTCTTTTTCCCTATTTTGTCCTCTAGCTACTTCTAGCTTTTAAAACTACTTTAGCAAGTATTCATCATCAATTATGGGATTTCCAGCCTCCTTTTGAGTTGTGGTGTACTCTACAAACTTTTCAATCATGGCTATTAGCTTCTTATCTTCCATGAGCTTGCTCTTGAAGATTTGAAAGGTCATTCTTTTGAGTCCTTCCCTCAACTGATCTCGGTGTCCAATGCATTTCAGCTCTAACTTGATCATTTGTTCAGACTCTATAAAGGCTCTGGCAACAAAATCCATAAATTATGGTGGCAATGCGTCACAAGATTCTTGTTCCATTCTCTTATGAAATTCTTGCTTAATCTTCTATGGATCCAACTCTAGGGAGGTTATTTCGTAACCTGTCACCAAATTCAAGTAATCACTACACTCAACTGGATGAGCCATGATCCACTCATAATTGTCCTCCAATTCCTGCAAGACCTTCTCTTAAACTTCATTTTTATGATCAAAATTCATCATCCATGTATCAAGTAGCTAATGATCATCCTTGGGAAGCCCTAACTCCTTTTCCCATATGTCCTGGGAGAGCTTGAGAATAATCTCTAGATTTGGATATGTTATCCTATACAACTTTGGGAACTCCTTGCAAGTGTCTATCATTTCCTTGGCATCCTTCTGCAAGGTCCAAAAATCATTGTGTAATTTGGTTGCCTGGTGAATGCCCATGTCACCGTAGTAGATTATCTTGTTGAAAAAATTAGAGGTAGACTTGGTACAACTCTTCATTTTCTCCATTTTATTTATCTCTTCCTTAGAGAAGAGAGTAGGTGAAAATGATTCTATTGGGGTTTCCTCCTCTATTAAAGTCCAATGTTGAATGTAGGCAGTGAGGTTTGCTACTTGTGCTTTCAACTCTTCTTTGGTATATTGGTCCTTATTCATTTATAGTATAATAGTGGAGACGGACCTGTTAGCTCTCAAAAATGCAGGCTGAATGCCGCAAGAGGTTGCCAATCTCATGATACGCTTTAGGGTAACAGACAAGGTTAAGAGAACTCAACCTTCTACTCTTTAGGTGCTGCAAACCTGGGTGGGTGTACCTTTTTGAATAGTGCAGACTGAACTTGTGATTATCTTTCTTGAAATACTTTGTCCACAATGGCAGATAACAATGAACAAATGAAACCAAAATTGATAGCTATCTTCTGATCTAAATCCTAGAATGCTTAATTAACTAATAAAAAGAGATTGAATGAATCCAAATAATGAAATTATAGAGACCACTGGCTTATTGGGTATGTGGAGTCAAATGAGATCAAGATGAGCAACACTTCTTTGAGAAGATTCAAATTATCTGGCATATATTATGTTTACAACTTGTATAAACATGCAAGAATATGACTACTAAGCTCTACTTGAATAATCTTATTGAATCTCTCTGATTATTGTGATTAACTAAAAGGATTTAGTCTTTACTTGAAAGAACCAATCAATTGATCACACAAGTGCAGAAAATGTGCACTGATAAACTGAATAAAAACTTGTCATATCAATTTAAACAATCAGAAAGAATCCATCTTGGAGACAACTTAGTAATACTTTTATTAAAGTCAACAGATAACTGATATCAGACATGTGCAACAACATCAACTAACACTCATAAATACCTCCATTTTAGAACATGCACCATAGCCTCTAACTTGATAAATTTACTATTCTATATCCATACAATTTTCCTACTGTATCGAATAACTGATAACTGGTCCCCATTACAATTGCCAAAATGCCTTTTTATACACTAGCATTAGAAAATAAATCATTTGAAATATCATGTCAGCCCTCCATAGAATTCAGGCTCAAATCTAGTCGGCCAACAATGGTTATATGAATTCACATGTCGGCCACAGGAATTGTATTTCTGTTATTCACTAGTAAGACAGTCGGTGAGACAACACAGCAGCTATGCCGAAGGCAATTCACTTGTTAATCGCTCCGCCCTTGTATTTCGCTTTTGCTGTGACTTATCCGAGTCGGGGGAATGTCCCGTAGATCACATTATGTTTTACCAAAAATCCTTATCCATTCTGAATGTTGTCGAGACACTCCAATTTTTATGCTGATAAAGTCACCTTTGCACCTCATTCGGCGAGACCCTGGGCACCTCGCCAAGACCACACACCGAAACAAAAAATCATACCGAGCAATACCTTTTGTTACATTCATCTTCGCCAAGACCATTTGATTTTCTCACTAAAGAGAAAACTTATCAGGCCATCGGCAAGACAAAACAATGTCGGGGGGACCTCATGTAGATAGCACCTCATTATACCGAAGGTCTCACATCGTGTTACTTTTCAGTTCACTGAGACAAAGCAATCTTATGCCAAAAACCATTCCCCACTCACCTTCGCCAAGACAAAACAATATCGGGGAGAGGTCATATAGAGTGCCCATGATATACCGAAAGCTTTCAGCCATCCTTGAGTCGCTGAGACAAGACCACACTCCTACCAACAAGATCCTTCATCGCTATCCATCAGCGAGACCGAAGGTCACTTGCCGAGACCTTACGGCGATCACCCCAACCTATACCGATATGCTCATATTCTTTCGTCACCGATCGGTGAGACCAAAGTGAACTCACACCGAAAGAAAATCATATGTGAAGTCGGCGAGACATATTGAACTTGGTAAGACGTTAGCCCGGCTGCCAAGACATATGCCGATAACTGCCAGTAGAAGAAATTCTCAATCATCATGACAAGAGAAACATCCTACCGATAGGCAACAGACGTTTATCAATATAAAACGCTCAACAGATCGGGGAGACCCAACCTTCCTCATGTCGATATGAACCAAATGTGGACGCCGATTGTTGTGACAATGAGAAATTCCCACCGACAATTTGCAACAAAAAAATCATAGAAGCAACATGGGTCGGGGAGATAATGGGAGATCTACATTGACGTGGACCTAGACATAAAAAATGCATAACACAATTGATTCAATGGGGCAATATGGCAAGCTATAGATAAAATATACATATAGTAGGACCAAATCAAAAATAATATGAATGAAATCACATGTAAAAACATCATATTTTTACAGTTCCAACAGTGGCTCTGTCTTGGGATGTATGATAGTAAAATCGTTGCAAGGATCCAGAATCCTGGGTGAGCAGACCAGACACAAAATGATGAACCAGTGAGAAGCAATGGAATGAAAAGCAATGGAAACAAATGCAAAGTGGGAGTGAATGCAAAGTGAATGCAAGATGGAGGTGAATGAAAAATGAGAGTAGAATGGAGGTGGATGAAAACCTAAAACTACTGTGCATGGAAAGTAGTTTTTAAGAGGATACACAAGAGTTGTCCATGCACTGGCAACCCTTTATCCTCTGCGTTGCTCAAGAGAAGAAAAGCTTCAAGAATTTTGCATGAACATGAAATTCCTGATCTTCACCAGCCATGTTTTGTAGATAATATGAGTCTTCACCCCTTTTTTCAACAATAACAAAGGGTCCCAGCCACAAAGCTTTGAATTTACCATGCTTGCCCTTCTCCTGACACCTTGCATTCCACATCAAAACTAAGTCATTTTCTTCAAACTTTCTATCCCTTGCCTTCTTATCAAATAGATACTTCATTTGTGCCTGTAACTTCATGTTTTGACTTTGGGCCTCTCTCCTTACTTCATCCAGCTCAGCAAGTTGTTCCATCCTATCTTCCATGGGTTCAAGCACTTCCAAATCTTCCTGTAAGACAAACTTGTAAACTGGTAACAAATTCTGCAAAGGCATCCTAGCCTGTGTTCCATATACTAATTCAAATGGAGATTTTCCAATTGATCAGCCCACACAGCCAATTTTAACTTTGAATCCCAGGCCTTCTTGTTTTGTCCCAACATCCTCTTTATAATCTTCAAGAGACTCTTATTGCTGGACTCTGCTTGACCATTGGCTTGTGGATGATAAGGAGCTGCATAAGAAATAGTAATGCCATACTTATCACAAAATATTTTGAATTCATCTGACCTAAAACGCATCCTGTTATCAACGATTATCCTCAATGGTGTACCAAATCTGGTGATAACGTTTTCCATCAAGAAATTTGTTACAACTTTACTTGTAGCCTGCTTGGTTGGGATTGCCTCCACCCATTTTGTAAAATAATTAGTGGCAACTAGTATCCATCTATGCCCTCCACTTGATTTCTCTTGTATCTCTCCAATGAAATCAATTCCCCATTGATGGAAAGGGGCATCAACCTGCAAGGGTCGAAGTGGCAGAGCACCCTAGTACTTCAACTTTCTAGAAAACTTTTGGCAAGCCTCACATCTTCTCACATATGTAAAGGAATCATTAAAAACCTTTGGCCAAAAATACCTAGCCCTAAGAATTTTGTGCGTAGTTGTCTTTGCTAAATAATGACCTCCACAAACTCCTTCATGCATTTCTTTCAAAACATGCTTGGCCTATGATTCATCCAAACATAACAACAATATGCCATCCCTATTTTTCCAAAATAGATCGCCATCCATAAAAACATATTTTGATGCCTGCAACTTCAAAGTTCTCTTTTGGCTATCACTTAATCCATTTGGACATTTTATATATTTAAGATAGTGCATAACATCAATATACCAAGGAGTGTGTTCAATGCTTGCAATTGCAGCCTCTTCTTCAACATTGCAAATCTGTATCTCCATGCCAAACTCTTGAATCTTGTTGATCCATCTGCATCTTTTCCCTGTAACTTCAGTTTGTGTTAAAATGTCTTTGACAGCTACATGAGGGACATAAGCAACCACCTTTGCCCCAACAAGATAAGGTCTGAATGCTTTTGTGGCCTTTACGAGTGCAAAAGCCTATTTTTCCATTATGTCATACTTCAATTCAGACCCCTGTAATGATTTACTAAAGAAAGATACAGGCTATTCATAACCATCATTATTCTTTTGTAACATAACAGCAGCAAAAGTATGCATTGAGGCAAATGAAAAAATCTAAAAAGGCTTTGTAAAATCTGGAGACTTAAGAACAAGAGCCTCTTTGATAGCCTTTTTGATAGACATGAAAGCATCTAAAGCTTTAGCAGTCCAGTCAATTTTTTGTCCTTTCTTCAACATTTTTGATATGGGCTTAATGATCTCAGCAAAATTAGAGACAAATCTTCTGACAAAATTAATTTGTCCAAAGAAAGATTGTACAGCCTTGACAGTTTTGGGAATAGGAACTTTATCAATAGCTTCCACCCTCTCAGGATCTATTCTAATTCCCTCTTTTGAAACAATATGCCCCAAGAGCTTACCTTCTATGACTGCAAAATGACACTTCTTTGGATTCAAACTAATACCATATTAAAGAGCTTTAATAAATACCTTTTCAAGATGTTGCACATGATCTTCAGCCTTCTTTGAATAAGCAGTCAAGTCATCTTGGTACACCACCATGATAACATTAATCAAGTCAGCAAATGCTACATCCATGGCTCTTTGGAAAGTTGCTCCAACATTAATGAGACCAAATGGAATTCTTATGTATACATATGTTCCCCAAGGAGTTGTGAATGTTGTTTTGTATTGCTCAGATTCCTTGACCTTAACCTGATTGTATCCAGAAAACCCATCCATCATGGACAACAACTCACAGCCTGTCACCTTATGCAGTATAGCTTCCATATTTGGTAGAGGATAATTATCCTTAAGAGATGCCATATTTAAATTCCTGAAGTCAACACACAATCTGATGTCACCATTCTTCTTTCTCACAAGAACCAGATTTGAAACCCAGGTTGAATGTCCGATTGGTTTAATGATTCCTCCATCCTTGAGCTTTGTTAATTCCTCCCGCATCTTAGGCTCCAGCGTTGGGTTTATAGGCCTTTTCTTTTGTCTAAAAGGCTTGATGTCTGGCTTCAATGGTATTTCATGCTAGAATAAATCTTCCTTGTATGCTTTCAGATCTTCATATGACCAGGAAAACACATTCTTGTACTTTCTCAATAGCTCAATCAACATTCTTCTAATAGCTGGGCTTATTTTCTTCCCAATGTATACCTTTCTTGGTGCAATTTCAGTTCCCAAATTAATTTCTTCAACATCTTCTCTTCTAACTGGCGTTTGCTTCATTAGAGATCTATCATTTCCATCAAACACCCTTTCCAGTGCCACTAGACCCTTGGGCAATTTATTTGTTTTGAGTTGCAATATCTCCTTGCCAAACACAGTTTGCTTCCCATCCACTTCTTCAACAAAAGCATTGAAATCAATTTCCTGAGCCTCATACTCATCTATACAATTGAGGAATTTCAAAAGATCATCATCATCATTGAAAACCTACAAACTATAAACATTATCAGGGACAGCAAGCCTTGTCTTGAACTCAATCTGTGATACCCCAGCCAATGTGATATCATCCTTCTTTAGCGCCACATTTGCTAAAAAATCAGCCATTATGTTCTTTGATCTATCAATCCACTCAATTGAAAATGCATCAAACAATTCAATTATATCCCATACATCCCTGTATTGATTTAATCTTTTGTGCTTTGCTACATATTTTGATTTAATCTGTGAAACAGCCAACTCAGAATCGCCCAAAACAGCCAACAACTTAATCTTGTGTTTCACAACTATGTTTAAGCATGTCAATAAAGCTTCATATTCTACCACATTGTTTGTACATTCAAATGCTAACAGAAAAGAATATTTAAATGTAATACCTCCAGGCAAAACAAATACAATCCCAGCTCTATTACCTTCTTGACTGCAAGCTCCATCAAAGTACATCTTCCATACACCATTGCAATTTTGTGCAGCATGATTTTCAATTGGACCACTATTAATTAATTATGGCTGAGCTGGTTCTATTTTAAAACTCCCTAGATCAACATCACAAAAAAAATTAATCTGATATTGAGGCACATAGTCAACAAGCTGGTTCATTCTTGGCTCCCTATACAATTTGACTTCCTGGCCATTCACTGGTATTGTAGCATAAGATAAATCAAATTGAACATTTCCACATACAACTGCAGTCCACTGTCTTGACAAAAGCATCCCAAATTGAGGAGTATCAATAACCGTTATATCTATATTATAAGACACTTGTGGATAAGTAGCCAATTTGACGTCAACATCTTTCATAATACCAACCATAGGAATAGGTCTGTTATCCATTGCATAACATTTTCCTCCAGTGACATCAACCCACATACCAAGCTGTTTCATAACTCCAACAGGCATGATGTTTATAGCAGTGTCAGAATCTATCATGCAGTTCCTTAACAATTTGTTATTAATAAGCAACGTAGTAAAGAAGGGATCAACTTGTGGAGGAGTTGATAATACATCACTCAAGCAGACTTCAGAATTACTTATTCTCTCCTGCCTATTGACTGCTTTAACAGTTATTTTATTTTGAGCATTCACATGTTCTCCATTCGTTATCAATTGAACAGTAGTATCCCTATATTCTTTAATTTTCATCATCTCAAGTAATGGAACATACATTTTTACCTGGGACAATGCCTGAGTGAAATCAAAAGAGGAGCCCTCAACCTTGACAGTCTTCTTTAATTCTAGCGCTTCTCTTTTATTTTCTTCTTTTTCTTTTTTACTGGACTGGTCAGGCACCTGCATTTCTTTATTTAATTCCTTTACTTCCTCCCTTTGGCCTGGTTTCTGTTCAATTTTATCATGCTGTTTGTTTCCTGGATTTTTTGCAATTTCCTGTGTTGTCTTTGGATCTTTTATAAAAATTCCCTCAGGAACTCCATCTTGCTCATTTACTTTTCTATTTCTCAACTAGTATTTACTTCATGCTTCCTCAACTGCAGCAATAGTAATCCTTTTTATTTCATCCTCAGTAGGTCTCCTCACATTGCATTGAGCAGGCACTACAATAGGATGCGGCTCTGTATAATCTTCATCAGAATCATAAAAAATCTGTTGTTCAGCCATATGTACATTATACTTTTGATTGGAGACATCATATTCATAGCCTTCATCCTCTAAAGATGATTTTCTTTCCTCAGCATGGTGAAAAAAATTTGAAGTCAAATACACTATGTGATCCTTTCCATTATTCTCCATCAGCATCCCTTCTTTTTGCATCCTTTGAGCTACAACACAATAGTCTGGAGAATGTGGCTGATTACAAACTTCACAAAAATAATTATTACTCACCATGTAAGTTCCTTTCTTGCTCAATGGATCAAGAGTCTCCTTGTTTCTTGGCCTGGCTGCCAGAGGTTTCCCATCTTTCCAGTTTGTATTGTAAGGCATATCATGCAGCCTTGGCCTTTCATTTATGTTCTCACTTCTATATGTATTCTCTTGTCTGTACTGATAATTATTTTGCTGAGGAGGCCTCGGGTTGTTCCTTTTATTAGTTATACCAGCAGCCTTCCTGTTATTTTCAATTGTCAATGCAATTTTCTGTGCTTCAGCCAAATCTCTTGGAGATCTACATCTCAGTTCATACCCTATCTTAGGATCAAATGCATTTAAATAGATACTAAATGCAATAGAATCTGGCAACCTTGATCCAGGAGGAATTTTAGTATGCAGCTTGTTGAATTTTTGGTTGAAATCATAAATTGAATCATTCTAATTTTTCTGAATTCTCATTAATTCACGAAGAGCTGCATCTAGAGCATTTTGATTTCCATATTGCTCTAAGAGTTTGTCTTGAAATGCTTGGAGAGAATTAATTGAGAACGCTGGCAGGCTGTTGAACCAATCCCTGTCATCTTCAAGAAGTGACATCATGAACAATTTCATGTGTAAATCTTCATAAGGCATATCTATGTCCTAAATGAAAATATTAAAACTCCTTAAATGTTCTTCATCTATGATTGCATTACTCCCTGTAAATTTGGGCATCATATTCCTCCAACTACCATCCATAGGGTAAGGATACAACTGAAAACTAGCTAAATCAAACTATCTGATCATGGTTGCATGCTGGTGAGGGGGAGGCATAGGCAGATACTGATACTGAGGCATGTGATTATTGTACTGTGCATTATAATGTGGGATATAATTTTGACCAGAGGGTGGATACATACCTGTATGCTGTGTAGGAATGTGAGGTAGACAATTTGGCTGCTTGTGGTGGTTTCCTATCTGATTGTGAGGAGAATTTTGTTGATTGGAAGGCCTTGCACCATGATCACCCTGCTTGTGAGGTAGAATATACTTTGGGACACCAGCTGTCTGATCAACAATCTGGGCTTTCTGCAATTTCACCTCCAACTCTTTTATCTTCCTTTCTTGTAGTTCCAATTGTGCCTTCACCTCATCAGAAGGCTTATAATTAATAGAGTCATTTTGGTTACCTTCCATCTGTTGATCATATTCATGCTAAATTCGGATTCATTCAGACTCACATGCAACTTCAAACTCAGCTCTTTTCTGGGGATCAAGAGAAAAGAAATGATTTCTTTGATCTTCGGGAGTACAAAGTTTTGTGCTTGAATTATCTCTCCATGTATCATATGTTTCACAATGTGCTCTTGATGTTTTGTCTTTGCCAATCATGCACATGTCCTCATTTATCCCTTTTCCCTTATCAACCTTGTCAATTTTATGTGTCCATTTACTGCTACCAGCAGGAGCTCCGGTATGACCTCCCCTGAACTGAGATCTTCTTCCATTCATGATGAACAATTGCAAATATTTCTGTAAAAGTCGCCACTCACTTTTATCAAAAAATGAGAAAACAATTTCATACTTTTTATTCCCAGCGGAGTCTGTGCAAGATTTCTGACTCTAAGATTAAGGCCTTGATTCTGATTGTTCCTCAACCGAGTCACCAATTTGTTAGCTCTCAAAAATGCAGGCTGAATGCCTCAAGAGGTTGCCAATCTCCTGATACGCTTTAGGGTAACAAACAAGGTTAAGAGAACTCAACCTTCTACTCTTTAGGTGTTGCAAACCTGGGTGGGTGTACCTTTCTGAATAGTACAGACTGAACTTGTGATTATCTTTCTTGAAATACTTTGTCCACAATGGCAGATAACAATGAACAAATGAAACCAAAATTGATAGCTATCTTCTGATCTAAATCCTAGAATGCTTAATTAACTAATAAAAAGAGATTGAATGAATCCAAATAATGAAATTATAGAGACCACTGGCTTATTGGGTATGTGGAGTCAAATGAGATCAAGATGAGCAACACTTTTATGAGAAGATTCAAATTATCTGGCATATATTATGTTTACAACTTGTATAAACATGCAAGAATATGACTACTAAGCTCTACTTGAATAATCCAATTGAATCTCTCTGATTACTATGATTAACTAAAAGGATTTAGTCTTTACTTGAAAGAACCAATCAATCGATCACACAAGTGCAGTAAATGTGCACTGATAAACTAAATACAATCTTGTCATATCAATTTAAACAATAAAAAAGAATCCATCTTGGAGACAACTTAGTAATACTTTTATTAAAGTCAACAGATAACTGATATCAGACATGTGTAGCAACATCAACTGACACTCATAAATACCTCCATTTTAGAACATGCACCATACCCTCTAACTTGATAAATTTACTATTCTATATCCATACAATTTTCCTACTGTATCGAATAACTAATAATTGGTCCCCATTACAATTGCCAAAATGCCTTTTTATACACCAGCATTAGAAAATAAATCATTTGAAATATCATGTCGGCCCTCCATAGAATTTAGGCTCCAATCTAGTTGGCCAACAACGATTATATGAATTCACATGTCGGCCACAAGAATTGTATTTTTCTTATTCACCAGTAAGACAGTCGGCGAGACAACGCAGCAGCTATGCCGAAGGCAATTCACTTGTTAATCGCTCTACCCTTGTATTTCGCTTTTGTTGTGACTTATCCAAGTTAGGGGAATGTCCCGTAGATCACATTATGTTTTACTGAAAATCCTTATCCATTCTGAATGTTGCTGAGACACTCCAATTTTTATGCCGATAAAGTCACCTTTGCACCTCATTCAGTGAGACCCCGAGCACCTCGCCAAGACCACACACCGAAACAAAAATTCATACTGAGAAATACCTTTTGTTACATTCATCTTTGCCAAGACCATTAGATTTTCTCACCGAAGAGAAAACTTATCGGGCCATCGGCAAGACAGAACAATGTCGAGGCGACCTCATGTAGATAGCACCTCATTATACCGAAGGTCTCACATCGTGTTACTTTTCAGTTCGCTAAGACAAAGTAATCTTATGCCAAAAACCATTCCCCACTCGCCTTCGCCAAGACAAAATAGTATCAGGGAGAGGTCATATAGAATGCCCATGATATACTGAAATATTTCAACCATCCTTGAGTCGCTGAGACAAAACCACACTCCTGTCGACAAGATCCTTCATCGCTATCCATCAGCGAGATCGAAGGTCACTCGCCGAGACCTTACGGTGATTGCCCTAACCTATACCGATATGCTCATATTCTTCTGTCACCGATCGGTGAGACCAGAGTGAACTCACGCCAAAAGAAAACCATATGTGAAGTCGGCAAGACATATTGAACTCAGTAAGACGTTAGCCTGACCGCCAAGACATATGCCAATAACTTCCAGCAGAAGAAATTCTCAATTTCCGTGACAAGAGAAACATCCTGCCGATAGGCAACAAACATTTATCAATATAAAACGCTCAACAGATCAGGGAGACCCAACCTTCCTCATGTCAATATGAACCAAATGTGGACGCTGATCGCTGTGACAATGAGAAAGTCCCACCGACAATCTGCAACAAACAAATCATAGAAGCAACGTGGGTCGGGGAGATAATGGGAGATCTATGCCAACATGGACCCAGACATGAAAAATGCATAACACAATTGATTCAATGGGGCAATATGGCATGCTATAGATAAAATATGCATATTGTAGGACCAAATCAGAAATAATATGAATGAAATCACATGTAAAAACATTAGATTTTTACAGTTCCAACAGGACCCTTGGAATTCATCAATCTTCTAGTCCCAAGATGTTGGGCCTAGGTTGAATGTAGATATCTGGTAATCTTGCCCCTGAATGGTTCTAGCATCCTTATCTGCAGCAGGGGTGGCCACTTGTAGTATTCTTGATCCAGAAGCATTAAATGTGATATGCGAATTGATTTTTGGCTTCTTCTCCTTATGAGTCCTTGTCTGAGCCCTAGCCAAGATGGCCTCTAACCAAGCCTTAGGATCAACAACCACTAGAGCCTTCTTCTTTAGTTGTTTCTCTATGCATATGGGAACCTCAGTTTGTTTCTTTGGTGATTCATGATCACCTTCCTCTTCCTTCTCTTTATGAGGTTCACCCTATTTATCGCTAGGAGCCTCTCCATCATTATTCTTTTGCTTGTCTAGCTCATCTTCTTGTATGAATTTCCCTTTGTCAAGCTCAACGATTTTGACATTTTCTTCAGTAATGCTCCCTTTTTCTAGTGATATTTCCCTTTTAGTAGCCATTCGCTCAATCTCGACATTTCCTTTGAGCTTAACACCCTTTTCTTTCATAGTTTATTCCTCTTTCACTTCTTATTCTCTTGGAAGCATCTCTTTGTCTTTCAAGCCCTCATCTTGGTTGGTTTTGGGAGGTTCATCAATTATCTCCACATCAACATTTTTATCCATTTTCCCTTCATCGGAGTGACACTGCTCTTGGTGTGTCTCCTCACCTTTGTGTTCTTGGGGAAGCTCTTCATCTGGCTCTTGATTAAATGTTTCAACTTCATAATGCTCATCGAGCTTATCACCACCTTCACCTTCAGATGTTTGTTTCCCCTCTTCATCATAAGCTACCTTGTCAATATTTAGACTCAGCCTTCCCTCAAGTGCTCCAAATAATTATCTCTATTGGACTCCTTCAATTCTTTAGTGATGTACTTTGCAACTTCTTTGGGTTGCTTCATATTGTTCCTCTCCATCTCTTATGAAATATGCATTGTTACTTCCATCTTTGGTGGCTCGATCAGCGGTGGAGGGAGAGGAAAAATGGTATCAAGTTGGGCCATTAATGCCTAGACCTTGGGGTTGAGAATTACCCTAGATAGCTCAGTCAACACATTTTTCATGTATGCCATAAAGTGATGTGGCAGAGTGGGTGGTTCCATGGTGGTTGTTAGCAGGGAAGGAGGTAAAGTGGAAAGAGTAGGTAGTGGAGGTAGGAGTGAGGAGGATGACAGTGGGAAAGTAGTGGAAGAAGAAGAGCCCAATACCATCATGGGAGTAGTTGGCGAGGTGGAGGTGAGGTGGACATAGATTTCCACAGTGGGTGGTGATGATATGGGAAAGGATTTAGAAGTGGAAGGTGGTGGAGTGGTGGTAGCAATAGCAGTGGATGAAGGAACAAAAGTGCTAGGTGGTGGCGAGCGAGGTCGCTCAGATTCTTCCCCTTCAAGTTGGGGCTCCTCTTCCTAGATAAGTGCATTTATGACAAGTGTCAGACGTAATCCTCATTGATGTGAGTATCAATATTTGATAGAGAATCCATCATGTTTTACTCCATGTACATTATCCCTTCGAGCTACCTGTGAGTGTTATCCAATACCCTCTCTTCATCATTGACCATCCCCAATGCTTGTGGTAATATTTGAACCAATTCATCTTTCCAATGGTCCAAATTCTTAAGTCTTCCTTCATCATAAAGTAACATGGGAAATGGGATATCTAATGGTTGGTTGAAATCATCAAGCTCAACCTTGATCTTGGCACAAAATTCCTCTTGTAGCTTGATTAACTCATTATATCTATAGAGGATTTGTTCATTCATGACTTCATTTTTAATCAATTCTCCCTTCTTTTCTTCCACCTTCTCTTGTAGTTTCTTATGCTCTTGAAATATTGAGTGCACCTTTTCAAAGAGATCCCAATACTTATTAGCTTGGTTCATTACCTTCTCAAACCTCTTCTTAATCATCTCAGAGACCATCTCAAACTTAATGGTTTTGATCTTTTTCTCTAGTTCATTGCACTTCTTCTAAATTGTCTCACGACAATGTTTCCAATATATAACATCTTCCATTACACCCAATACTTTCCTTTCATAGTCTATCCATGGAGAATACAATTCTGATGAAGAGGAAGAGGATAATTTTTCCCTATAATCGGCTACATCTTTCTTTAGTTTTTCATTATCTCTTACCAACTTTTCAACTTGAACCTTATTAAATTTTTCCACACTTATGTTCAACTCTGTAGTTTCAATGGGATTAGTATTCCCAACTATATGCACCATGAGATGCCCAAATACCTTACTTTGATTGTTGATAATGGTAGGCCTCTTGTCTTGAGGGTATAATTCCCATATCAACAATGTGCTTTCATCTGGGTTGTAACCTTCCTAAATACATTTTATCACTGGACTCTTCTGTTAGGTGCAGTGTCTTATCTCCTCTTTTCCTGAAGCTATCAAATACTATGGTAGAGCTAATGTCCCATCCAAGTAAGAGCAATACCCCAGCTTCTTGAAGTAGTTCTCTTCCTCTTTTAGGGGTGATGGATTCCAACTCCTATTCTACTTCCTTTCTCAGTTCTTCTAGGGCAGTTGCTTCTTGCTTAGGAGTGATATCTTTCATTCTTTTTCTAAGTACTCTACCCTTGTGTTCATAAACAAATTATTTGAACTCTAAATTTTTTACAAAGTCACTATCAAAAATAAACTCTTATCTAGCCCCGACTCTCACATCATCTAAGAGTTCATTTGATGCTTCAAATTTTATAATGCTTTGTTCATTGAGTGGCTCATATGGTGTAACAATAGGTGCACTTATTTGGTCAACTTCATTTTCTTCTTCATCACTATCTTCTTCATCCCCTTCTTCACTAATGGCAGTATCAATAGAGAAACTAACTTTTGGAGTGGGTTGTTAGGGTATGTAGCTAAGGGGTTCCATATCCTCAGCTTGCATTTTAGAACAAGTTGCCACATTTTTCTCAAAGACCATAGGAGGCACATCTCTAAATAGTTCTTCCTCATGCTTGATTAATTGCTCAACCCTTTCTAAAGGATCCTGTAGTACATGATCAAATGTTATTGTGTATGAAGAGTTATTTTCCCTCTTCCAAGCCTCGGCTAACATAACCTTATTTTATTTTTCCATCCTTTGTGATGTTATAGTTTCATCACAATTCCTTAATACATCATCCACAAAGAATTCATATTCATACCCAGACAATGCTTGTGACAATTTTTCTTTATTTATAAAGTTCTCTAGATCAAAATTCTTTCTTTCATCTCCCAATGACAAGTTATAATGAGCCAATTTCCTGTCAATTTCTTCATATCCTTCACTAGAAACAATTATAAAATCTCCAAAGAATAGAGTAATTGGCATAATTGACTACTTACTATACCCCTTAAGGTGCTTGGCATTTGATTTGGTCAATTGTATTACAATTTCTAAATGGGACACTCTATCTAGAACTGTCTTTGGTAACAAGTGTTGGGCTCCTTCAAACCCATATGCTCTAATCACAAAGCAGTCAAAATATGTATACCAATCCCCCCAATTATGATTCACCTTTTTTCTAGGAAATTTCTCCTTAGGTATAAGAAACCTTTGTACTTTAGAAGACAAATTATAATCACATGAATGCCCCAATAGTTTTAGCAAGGGTTCAACAAAATATTCCTAAAAGTATAGATAATGGGATCTCCCATATCTATTGTCCCATATTGATGTCCACATCTGGATTGGTTTAAAGTTTCCATCCTCGTCCATATCTCTTATCCTTAATTCTTCTCCCCAAAACCCTCTAGCTCTCCCTTCATACAAGAGTAAGTGCATGAATAGAGAATAGTGTTTGAAATTGATACATTCATTGTTGTTTTCAATTCTTTCCAATCCCTGGTTGAAATTATTGACCAAATAGCCAACATAATCAAATGATTGTGTATCTCAGCTCTGCACATCTACTTCCAGGACCATTGGGGCTATTGACATGAGAGTCAGTACTTCCACTCCTAACACTTGCCTTGTAGTGTGATATGTATATTGAAAATATTGCTCAAATAGCTCTTCATGAAAGGGAGGGTGTTCATTGTGAGAATTTATTAGGTTGATTTCCCTCCTCTTGAGGCCTGTGTAAGGGAAACTTCCATCATTTATAGCTAGTATCCATGCGATGGTATTATGTTATGAGGTCTTTCACTATGAATGGCACATTCAAGCTACAATCTAAATTGAAGATAGTGGAAATAAAATATTTGGAAATGATAATAAGCTCAGAACCATCATGTAGGTGAACCGTACGTCACTTGGGGTCATATTTGTTAGCTAGTGCCTTAACCATCTCTACGTTGATGAAGAAGAAGGGACAATGACCTTCCCCAAGTTCATCTTCCATGGATTTCAGACAAATTGGAACCTATACTTTTTTCTATAGTGATACATGAATAGCTCATATCCTCTCTATGGCATCCATACATCCCCTAAATCTTTGTGTTTATCCCATAACTTGTCCATGGAAGGATTTAACTGCTCACTTCTCTTGGGTGTCGGTCTTAACCCTATACATTGGTCTATCAAATCCTAATTTAAAAGCCTAACTTCAATTTTTTGTTTTTTGGATTTTCGTGTCCCTGAACCTCCTTACATCATTCAAGAAACCCTACTTGTCCTTACAATTCTTCAAAAGAACTTCTTAGCTGATTTTTGTATACCTACTTGTGTCACACTTGCTTCCTTGACTTTCAACTGTGCAGCAATGGAATACCTCAAGCTCTTTCGCTCCACTCCTTTTTGTAGCTCCTCAATTTTTTTGATGACAAATAATGAAATCATTTTGAGGTATACATTACTTAGCTCTGGCTCATTAATATCACACTTGCTCTCTTTCGTGTCATCAGGGGATCATTTAATTTTTAATATCTCTACAATATCTCAAGTTGTCACATCAGTCAAAAATAATCAGCATTGCTGCATTGGTGGGACTATAATTTTACTTCTACCGATACCCACCTTTCACATCGATGAACTTTGTGTCTTTGGTTTTCCTTCGGGGCATCGACGAGACACTATATAATTTTTCACTGATACATTTTGGTTCCAGGGATTTCACTCCTTAATTCATATTTAATCATTTATGATATCATCCTTCCTTTCACGTATCATTAGCTTGTCAAGGAGACCTTTGTTTATGTCCTTTCGATATTCCTCGTTCATTCTGATACTCCCTTTTTTATTGTTTTATTATTGTGTTGGGGGAAATGGATTTTTTATCAGCCCGATAGCATTTTATCTCCCTGATACTACTAGTTGTTGAACATTTTTTAAAATGCCTTTGTTATGTCTTGTATCGATTCATCAGTGGGACACAATGTTATCTCTCCCCGATACACTTTAGTATCTCTGATATGTCTTGCTCGGGATATTAGGGAGACAGTGAAGCATGTTCTACCGATATGTAATACTTGCCCCGATGATTCCACCTTAATTATTTTTGTCGATCCATTAGGGAGACAATGATATAAGTCTGCTCGATAGAAGGTTTTTTTTCTAATAATGTGTGTTCTATGGTTTATCTCCATTGGTTCATCAGGGAGACTATGACGAAATTTCCCCCGACATGGCATTTTCATGCCAATATGTCTTATATTGTTGAGGAAAGGTTTATGGAAGGAGAATTACCTTAAGAAAATGCTTTGGAGACTTTTTTTTATTTGTAAAGGTATGGCTGAGAGCTATATACATTAGGGAAAATTTTGTACATATTATGCCAAATATAGTAAAAATTTGAGGGGCAGTGGGGATCATGATGGAAATGAAATGAAAACCAAGGGGGATTTTCTAGTTCCACAAATTGTTTTATTAGTGACTATCTGGAAGGATGAATGGATATATACAAGGGGAATATTGATGTTTTTATTGATCTTGTCACACAAATTGTTGCATGCAATGTCAAATACAATGTAAAACTAAAGGAAATGGGTATTTTGATGTAGGTGAAATGTGGATGGAAAATGAAGGCTGGTGGATACTGAAGAGGCATTTTTTTCTCCAATAGTTGCTCCAATTGGGGATGAATGAATGTAAGGTCATTGCAAGAATGCAGAAATAATCTATGGGAGGTAGACCATGGATAAATGAGTTTGGATGAGATGGGATGGGGGGAAAACCTAAACTATTGTGCATGGAAAAAGTATATTTTTAAGAAAATAAGTGTTTCAGGAATTTTCCATGCATTGGTAATTCTTGATCTTCTCCTGAAATGTTTTGAAGATAGTAAGAATCTTCACAACCTTTTCCTGTAACAAAAAATGGTCCTATCCAAAGAGCCTCAAACTTTCCATGCTTTCCTTTATCTTGACACCTGGCATTCCATAATAGGACCATATCATTCACCTCAAATTTCCTATCCTTTTCCCTTTTTTCAAACAAGTACTTCATTTATGACTGCATTTTTGTATTTTGCTCCTGGGGCAAGCTCCTAATTTCGTCCAATTCTGCCAACTGCTCCATCCTATCTTCCATGGGTTCAGGGATGTCTAAATTGTCCTGGAGCATGAATTTGTATATTGGCAAGAGGTTTTGCATGGGAATTATTTCTTTTGTCCCATAGACCAATTCAAAAGGTGATTTACCAGTTGATTTCTTCACTGTGATTCTGTCCGCCTAGACTACTATCCTTAATTTGGAATCCCAAGCCCTTTTGATCTTGTCCAACATCCTCTTAATGATTTTTAGGATTCTCTTGTTGCTTGATTCAGCCTACCCATTTGCTTGTGGATGATATGGAGATGCATATGAAATTGTTATGCCATGTGTTTCATAGAATTTTTTGAACTCTTCTGATCTAAAGCACATTCCATTATCTGTGATTATCCTTACAGGTGTTACAAACCTTGTGATGATGTTCTCCATCAGAAAATTTGTTACTACCTTACTAGTGTTCTGCTTTGTAGGAATGGCTTCTATCCATTTTGTAAAGTGTCAGTTGCTACTAGTATCCATTTGTGATCTCCACTAGATTTCTTTGGTATTTATCTAATGAAATCAATCCCCCACTGATGAAATGGAGGTTCAACTTAAAAATTGGTCTTAGTGGCAGTGCTCCTTGGTATTTCATTTTTCTAGAGAAATTTTGGTAGGATTCAAACTTTCTCACATAAGCAAAAGAGTCATTGAAAACCTTGGACCAATAGTATCCAGCTCTTAAGATCTCGTGGGCAGTAGTTTTGGCCAAAAAGTGTCCTCCATAGACTCCATGCATCTCCTTTAATACATTCTTTACTTGTGGTTCATCCAGGAATAACAATAATACTCCATCTGTGTTCTTCTAGTACAAGTCATTGTCCATGAAGACATATTTTGAGGAATGCAATTTCAAGGTTCTTTTATGATTTTCACTCAAGTACCTAGGACACTTCTATTTTTTGAGGCAGTACATTATATTAGTATACCATAAAGTGTGCTCAATATTGGCGATCATATTTTTTTCTTCCCCTATGTTACAGATCTGAGATGCTTCAACACTCGATTTAGCCATGAGCTTGGACAAGCCTTGTCCCCTTACCAATTTGGTAATTTGGATTTTAATATCAAACTCCTGAATTCTATTAATCCATCTACACCTTCTCTCTGTAACTTCAGTTTGTATGAATACATCCTTAACTGCAACATCAGGAACATATGTAGTTATTTTTGCTTCCACTAAATATGGTCTAAAGGTTTTTACTACTTTGACAAGTGCATATGCCTACTTCTCTATAATATCATACTTCAATTCTACTCCTTGAAGGGATTTACTAAAGAATGATATAGGTGTCTCATACCCCTCATCATTTTTCTGTAGCATCACTATTGCAATGGTGTGGTATGATGCAAATGAAAAGATCTGAAATGGTTTGCTAAAGTTAGGGGATTTTAACACTTGGGATTCCTTGATTTCTCTTTTGATGGATATGAATGCATCAATTTCTTATGCAGTCCAATCAATCTTAGCTCCTTTCTTCAACATTTTTGAAATGGGCTTGACAATTTCATAAAAATTTGATATAAACCTCCTTACAAAGTTTATTTGTCCAAAGAAAGACTAGATGGCCTTTACTATCTTAGGGATGGAGATCTTTTCTATGGCCTCTACTCTTTCTGGATCAATTATGACTCCATCTTTAGACACTATGTGACCCAACAACTTTCCCTCTATTGCAGAAAAATGACACTTCTTTGGGTTTAGGGAAATACCATACTCCAGGTCCTTGAGGAAGATCTTTTCTAGATGTTCAACATGATCTTCATGTCTCTTTGAATATACTATGAGGTCATCTTGATACGCAACCATTATTGTATTGATTAGACCAACAAAGGAAATTTCCATAGCTCTTTGAAACGTGGCACCAACATTTGTGAGGCCAAATGACATTCTTACATATACATATGTGCCCCAAGGTTTGGTAAATGCAGTCTTATATTGCTCTGATTCTTTCACTTTCACCTAATTATACCCCGAAAATCCATCCATCATGGACAATAATTCACACCCAGTTCCCTTATGCAGCATAGCCTCCATGTTTGGGAGTGGGTAGTTGTCTTTAAGAGAGGATACTTTCAAATTTCAAAAATCTACACACAACCTTATGTCTCCATTCTTATTTTAGACAAGCACCAAGTTGGAAAACCAAGAAGAATTCCTGATGGGCTTGATGATACCTCTCTCTCTAAGTTTCATAAGCTCTTCATGCATCATAGGTTCTAGGGTAGGGTTTATTGGTCTTTGTTTTTGTCTGAAAGGTTTTGCATCAGGCTTTAGTGGAATTTCATGTTGAAATAGATCTTCTCTATATGCCTTAAGGTCATCATATGACCATGCAAAAACATTCTTGTACTTCCTCAACAATGAGATCAACATCTTTATGACCATAGTGCTTATTTTCTTTCCAATGTACACCTTTTTTGGAGCCAAATCAGTCCCTAGATTTATTTCCTCAATATCTTCTCTTCTCACTAGTGTTTACTTCATAATTTCTTTGTCATTCCCATCAACCACCCTTTCTAGTGCAACTAATCCTTTAGGGATTTTATTTGTTTTGAGTTGCACTACCTCTTGTCCAAACACAGTTCATTTTCCATCCACCTCTTCAAAAAATCCATGAAGTCAATCTCTTGGGCCTCATACTAATCAATATATTGTAAGAACTTGATCAGATCTATGTCATCATTAAAGACCTGCCAATTATAAATATTTTCAGGAAATGTAGGTCTGGTCTTGAGCTCCACCTGTGAGATCCCTGCCAAGGTAACATCATCTTTTTTCAAGGCCACATTTGCCAAGAATTCAGCCATCAAGTTTTTGGACCTATCCACCCACTCAATGGAGAAAGCATCAAAGAGCTCTATAGTATCCCACACAAAATTTATATATTTCTTCAATCTCTTGTTCTTTGTGGAGTGTTTTGATTTTCCTTGTGAAACATCTAACTCAAAATTCCCAAGAATGGTTAACATTTTGATCCCATCTTTTGTGGCCATGTTTAGACCTAGTAGCAAGGCTTCATATTCTACTATATTATTTGTTCATTCGAATGTTAACATAAATGAGTATTTGAATGTTGTGCCTTTGGTGAAGTGAAAACAATTCCAACTCCATTCCCTTGTCTACTACAGGCTCCATCAAAGTACATTTTCCATATTCCATGTTCATTTTTAGAGACATCCCTAGAAATTGTATCTATGTTCAGTAATTCAGGGTTTGAATATTCAATTCTAAAACTCCCCAAGTCTATGTCACAAAATCAATTAATTTGATTGGGATCAAAGAGTTCAATGACATGTTATGATCTAGGTTCTCTGTATAACTTGACTTCCCTTCCATTCACGGGTATTGTGGAATAAGACAAGTCCAAATGAACATTCCCACCTACTGCTACAATCCATTGTCTTGATAATAACATCCCATAGTAAGGGGGAGAGTCTACCATATTAATGTCTGTCCTATATGTCACCTTAGGGTATGATTACAATTTTAATTCTACATCCCATATCACTCCAACTATAGGGACTAATCTGTTATCCATGGCATAACACTTCCCATATGTAGTATTCACCCACAGACCTAATTCCTTCATGGCAGCCAAAGGCATGATGTTGATTGCTCCCCATGAGTCAATCATGTAGTTTTTCACAAATTTGTTGTTGATCACCAACGTGGTGTAAAATGGATCCACCTAGGAGAGATTCTTTGTGAGTGTATCTCACAAATATACTTTTGGTGTCTTGGTAATTTCTCGTTCAATGGAATTAACCTCCTTCTTCTAATCCTTCTATTTCTAAGATGTGTTGGTAATCATCCTAGGGGATGTGTCTCTAAAATGATCAATATTCATCAACTCCATCAGGGGAACTATCATCTTTGTCTGAGCTAGTGCTTGGGCAATGTCAAATGAAGGGGTCGTGATCCCTTGTTCAACCTTCTCAGTTTTAGTAACTTTTTTCCCTTCAGTTTGAACTTTGCTATTACTTAGTGTTTTCTCATATTCAATATCTACAATCTCCTTTTGAACAACCTTTTGAGGCTTTTTTGTTTCACCCTTATTTTGATTGGATGGGACATTCTCCTTGCTCTTTTTTTCTTTTATGAACATGTTTCTTGGTGTTCCATAGTCTCCATCTGTGGGTCTATTTCTCAGGATGTATTTTCTCCCTTTTGCCTCAGCCACAACTTTTTTTGTGATGGCCCTCTTCTCTTCCTCTGTTGGTGTTCTTAACTAAAATTGTGGTGTTTTATTGTATGCATATGCTACTTCTTGAGTGTTTTCTTCCTTATTAGAAAACACTTCTTGCTGCACATTTACATTGTACTTTTGATTGTTGACATCATATTCATACCCATCCTCCAAGGATGAGTATCCTTCATTGTTTGGATGAGACTCCCATCTTAACATGTTTACAGTGTGGCCATCTATGTCTTGATCTTGTGACCACTCATCTTCCTAACAAGCTTGAGCCACTACACAATGTTCAGGGGCATGGGGTCTATGGAAAGGTTAACACCATGGTGTAGTATATACTACATGTGCTCCATGTTTTCTCAAGGGATCAGGAGTCTCTTTCCAATTTTGTTTTCCTACTAGTCTTCCATCCTTCCAAGTGGTATTATAGACATATTGTGCAATCTTGGCCTTTCATTTCTATACTGATTTTCTTGTCTATTTTGGGGATTGTTGGGATTTTATGGGATCCTAAGGTTATCTCTTTTTCCAATCATGCCAACAACTTTCCTATTATTTTCAATGGTTAAGGCTGCCTTTTGTACTTCAATTAGACTTCTAGGGCATCTATTTCTAAGCTCATACCCTATTTTAGGATCAAAGGCTTTTAAATAGATACTTAAAGCTATTGAGTCAACTAATTTGGATCCATGTGATATCTTATTATTGAGCTTGGAGAATCTCTAATTAAAATTATAAACGGATTCATTATGATGTTTCTAGATACTTATTAATTCATGTAGAGAAAACTTAGGAGCACATTGATTCCCATATTGTTCTAGGAATTGATCTTGGAAGTCTGTTGTAGAGGTGATTGAGGCATCTGGTAGGCTATTGAACCAATCCCTTGCTTCTTCAGTTAGAGACATCATGAATAGCCTCATAAGGAAAACCTCTTATTCCATGCTCAAATCTTGAACAAAAACATTGAAGTTTCTTATGTGTTATTTTGTTGTAGTTGCACTATTCCCTATGAATTTAGGGATAGTATTTCTCCAGTTACTATCAATGGGATATGGGTATAGTTGATATCTTTCCAAGTCAAATTTTCTGCTCCTGCTTGTAGGGTTTTACGGACAAGGATTATGAGGTGGTGGATTAGGATAATACTAGAAACCATGTTGGGGTTGATGCACATTTTGTTGGATGTTCTAGTGAGGATATATATTCTGTTGTGGAACATGGTGCTGATATTGTGGGACATATTGTTGTCTTGGTGGTGGGTTATATTTTGGAATGTTGTTGGTGTTTTGTGGTGGCACATTATATTGCACATTCTATTTTGGTTTCCTAGCTACATTGTGAGTCGCTTTTGAAGTACCCAGAGCACTTGTATTCTAAGATGACCCCTGTGTATTGATGTTACCTCCTTGTTTATGGGGAGGGGCATATTTTGGTGGTTTCATTGCATGGATATTTAATTGAGACATTTTTTGGCTCATATATTGACTCTCTTTTATCAACTAACTTGTATTTTCCTAAGCTCCTCTCTCTGCCTTTCCACATATTCTTCTATTTCTTGAGTATTCATTTTATCATAATTTAAACAAGGGAAGAGTGATCTATGAATCCATTCTGAGACTCATCTCCTTGTTGTAATGACATATTGTAGTCATACTCATTTTTCCTTTAGATATTCTCTTCATCCATTTGGGAAAAAAACTCCTTCATTTTATGAGGATCTTCCTTCCAGCAAAGAATGGGATGACTAGTGTTTTCTTGCTCACATGGGGTACATGGATCTCTGCATAGATCATCATTTTGGTTTTTTGATCCATGTAACAGATCAATACTATTGTGCAATATAGGAGGTTGCTCTAGAATATTCTCACAGTTGGTGAATACAATGTCTGACTATTTAGATGCTTCTTTATTCTTATTTGTATTAGCCCTTGAAGGGGGAGATCCATGTTTATCTATCCACCTGCCATTGTTCTTCTTAGGGATTTCTTGGTGCAGAGATCTCCTACCATTCATTTTGTAGGATGCTTTAATGCACTGAACTCTAGGGTTAGTTCTTGTTGATATGTATTTTATCTTCCTAGTCATGCACTTGTTGCTAAAAGCTTGATAGAGTTTCCACTCACTTTTATGAAAAGTGAGAAAAGGTTTACAACTTCTTTAGATATTTTCCCAGCGGAGTATTTGGATATGATGGTTCCAAATGACTCTATGATGAAGGACCTGGATTTGTAATTGGCTAGATTTCCCTAGTAGATTTTCCAATTTGTTAGGTGTGTGACTCAGATGGGGAGTGCAAATGACACAATTCTAAACCTCTAGTTGAAGATCAATTTTGAAATTTTATTGACTCTTTAAATGGATAGGCTAGGACTAAATTTTTCTTGAGTTTCTCCCTAGTAGAGTCACCAATTTGTTAGGTCTCAAAAATGCAAGTTTTAAACCATAAGAGGGTGCTAGTCTCTTAATACATTTTTGGCTAACAAACAGGGTGAATATGGTTGATTACCCACTCCTCTTTCGGCTCAAGTAGACCTAGGTGGGTCTACCTAAATGATAAGGAATATTTAAATGTTTGGATATGACCTCTGCTTTGGGAAACCTACTCACTATGACACATGGGTGTGAAGTAGATGCAAAGCTTACTAAATAGTTACTAATGAGAGTGTTTGAATACTCAAGTGTGAATTGAATTTATATAAAATATTCTAAAATTGACTAGCGCCTAATCTATTGGGTGAATGGAGATGATGGGCGAATGATGACTATGGAGATAGATTTGTATGATAGTAAATCTGTTATTCAACTTAATTCTAACTATTGGGCACTTTTAAATGTTTGCACATTCTACAAATGTGTAGGTCTGTCAGTTATTATGCTCTTCTTTATAAATCCTATGTTATTCCCTCAAATTACTGTGATGCTATGAAAGTATTTTTAATTCTTAGCTTTGAGTGAAACCAATCAGATTAATTACCTTAAAAGGATTTTTAATCCCTAAGGGAACCAATTAAAATGAATTACTGAAAGTATTTTTAATTCTCTCTCACAAGAACCCAATCAAATAACCACACAACAACGACAAATGTGTCTTGACAAATTTTATAAACTTGAATAACTTGGAAGAATCACTTTGGAGATAACACAACAACATATAAGCATGAGAATTAACACAACAATTGAACACTAAAAATAGATCATCAAATATAAGAATCTTCTCCATTATATTGCTTCAAATAATAAACATGAATAACAAAAGTCTTAGATATGAGATGGATGGGTGGAATACTATATGACTGTAACCTACTACTACTGGCAATGATAATAATGTGATGATCAAAACTAGGACTTGGTTTCCCTTTTTATATGGGAAGCAACAAGATTCAGGCTTGTTCATAAAAAGATATGTCTTTTTGTAACTTTAACTAATTACATTTTTAAACATAAAGAAATTATGTTATGAAATAACTTGCACAATAGAAGAATATGATATGAAATATGCTGCAAATACTTGATAATAACTGAGAATAACAAGCCA
Organism: Sequoia sempervirens; assembly: GCA_007258455.2. Lineage (NCBI taxonomy): Eukaryota > Viridiplantae > Streptophyta > Pinopsida > Cupressales > Cupressaceae > Sequoia > Sequoia sempervirens. The sequence continues at coordinate 22,995,787 of VDFB02056351.1, forward strand.
CTTTGAGGGGGAAAACCTCCAATTATCTCTAATGAGAACACACTTCACAACTTGATGATGAAATAAGACTCACAACCTCCTATATATACCTATGTATGCCAAGGATATCACCAAGGCCGACTTAGACACACCTATATAAGACTTAGGCCGACCTAAACAACTAAATAACAATATACTAATGATAATATGACTTAATAGAGAGTTAAGATAGCCACAAGCCGACTATTCATAACCCGATGTACAATAATATTAAAGGCGTAGCATGCCCCCCTTCTTCAAAGAAGCATTGTCCTCAATGCTAATCAAGTTTGGAAATTTTTGAATGAACTCCTCGTCTTCCCATGTGCATCTTCAAGCTGATAGGGTCTTCCATTGGATGAGATACTTTTCGGTGATAGTTCATTTCGACTTCTTTGTCGTGTTTGACGAATGCACTGCAGTTTCCCAAAATGATTCTCCCTTCTTCATCCATTTCGGGAAGTGTTGTTTGAGTGGGAGTAATATGCTAATTGCTTCTTCAAACAGGAAACATGAAAAACTGGATGTATCTTTGTTGTAGGTGGCAACTCAAGCTTGTAGGCAACACTACCAATCTTCTGCATGATTTGGTATGGACCATAATACTTTGGTGACAACTTATTATTCTTTCTTTGCTGCTTTAGTGAGATTTGCTTATAAGGCTGCAATCGCAAGAAGACCCAATCCCCAACTTCAAAACTTCTTTCACTACGATGTTGGTCTGCCTATTGTTTCATTCGATTTTGTGCCATGGTTAAATTCTCTTTGAGTCTGAAAGTACTTGTTGTTGATGATGAAGTAAAGTGGTCTTCTCTTTACTTTGAACTCTTAGGTTTACCTTGATGATGTGATGGAAGGAGGATGATATCCATATAGTGCCATAAATGGAGACATTTTTGATGAAATATGAAAGGAAGTGTTATACCACCATTCTACTAGTGGTAGCCAATCTACCCATTGAGACCATTTATCTAAAGTGAAATAGTGTAGATATCCTTCCAAACACTTATTAATAACCTTTTTTCCCATCGATTGAGGGTGGTATGAAGAGCTAAGAGCCAAGCGAGTACCCAAACATGAGAATAAATCTTTCCAAAAGTGAAGATAGGATCACGATCACTAACAATAACTTTAGGTGTACCATGTAGCTTTTGGATATTCTCCAAAAAAGCTCTAGCCACTGCACTTGCTGTAAAAGGATGTGCTAATGCAATGAAATGTGCATATTTAGTGAGCCTATCAACCACCACCATGATGACATTATGGCCTTTAGATTTGGGAAGCCCTGTGATGAAGTCCATGGATATCTCTTCCCAACGCTGGCTAGGAATAGATAAGGGTTGTAAGAGACCTGGTGCCTTAATTGTCTCCCCTTTATGCCTTTGACACACCAAACATTCAGCCACAAATTTTTGAACATCACCTTTTAGGATAAATTTTGGAATTGCTGAATATAATCGATCCTGTTTGTTGAAGTTTAGCTAGCTGGCTGAAGAAGTTGTCTGTGACGCTATTGCTATATTGTGCTTGGAGTTCCTCTGTAAAAATTGACCATGACGATGAGTCCCCTTTTACCTCGATGAGTGCAAAGCCAACGATACCAAATGAATTGATATGGTTCTAAATATAAGGGAAGCCATCATGACCTTTTGTCCATTTGGGATTTGGTGTACTTCAAAAAAACTCCATTTGGTTTATCCATGTTAGAGGATCCTTACCATCAAACTTGCGCATATCCACCTTTGGAAATAAATTCCTAGATCCCATAGGAGTACTAAAGCTTGTGTTAGTAGTGGCTGACCTAGAATTCTCACCTTGGTCACTTGAGAACTCCTTTCTTGATTCAGCTATGTAGGTGCTTAACATGTTTCGCATTTCCGACATATCTCCTCTTAGGTCACACATATCCATCTTAAGTGAGGAAATTTCTTCCTTGACCTTATTGAGTTCTTCATTATGAGGAATATCCTCGATTTTTTCACCATCCTTATCAGGAGTCTTCCCCGGAGTGACAGCATTCTTTTTACCCCTTGTTGCAGGCCCTGTCATGATGGAAACCACTAATGTTGAAATAAATCACACAAATGAAACTTAAATTCTCTAAAATTTTTACTGTAATCTCCTTTAGTATGTATTCAAAAACCCAATAAAAATCAGACTCCAATTCAACAAGATGTTCGAGATATGTAGATTCCAAAAAAATAGTGTAGAAACCCTAATTCTGCAATAATTCGCTTAATTCTGTTCCAATTCTTCTGAAATCTGGACTGTGGCTTCTTCAATATGTTCTTCAAAAACCCTTTAAAAATAAGAAAAAAATTCGACAAATTCTGAAAGATATGCTCTTCCCAAAATCGCCTCCAAATATGAGAAAAACCTTGCCTCTATGGTGCCAAGATCATGCTCTGATACCACTTGTTATGAAATAACTTGCACAATAGAAGAATATGATATGAAATATGCTGCAAATACTTGATAATAACTGAGAATAACAAGCCACTTCGAGGGGGAAAACCTCCAAATATCTCTAATGAGAACACACTTCACAACTTGATGATGAAATAAGACTCACAACCTACTATATATACCTATTTATGCCAAGGATATCACCAAGGCCGACTTAGACACACCTATATAAGACTTAGGCCGACCTAAACAAATAAATAACAATATACTAATGATAATATGACTTAATAGAGAGTTAAGATAGCCACAAGCCGACTATTCATAACCTGATGTACAATAATATTAAGGGCGTAGCAAATTAATTTATGAAACTGCAACAAATAAAACACCCACTCTGTTATTGATCATAGAGAACCTGTGACCTCTCAAGATCTGGAAAATTTCTCCTCTCCATAATGAAGTGCTTGATCTTCCTACAATTCTCTCATGAAACTCATTTCTCCACACTCAAAGCCTCTTCAATTTTAGTGATGAATAGGTGCATTTCAGACAAGTTCAAGACGTAATCCTCATTGATGTGAGTATCAATATTTGATAGAGAATCCATCATGTTGTACTCCATGTACATTATCATTTTGAGCTACCTGTGAGTGTCATACAATACCCTCTCTTCATCATTGACCATCTCTAGTGCTTGTGGTAATATCTAAACCAATTCATCTTTCCAATGGTCCAAATTCTCTAGTCTTCCTTCATCATCAAAGAACATGGGAAATGGGATATCTAATGGTTGGTTGAAATCATCAAGCTCAACTTGGATCTTGGCACAAAATTCCTCATGTCACTTGATTAACTCATTATATCTGTAGAGGATCTGTTCATTCATGACTTCATTTTTTTATCAATTCTTCCTTCTTTTCTTCCACCTCTTGTAGTTTCTTATGCTCTTGAAAGATTGAGTGCACCTTTTTAAATAGCTCCCAATACTAATCAACTTGCTTCATTACCTTCTTGAACCTCTTCTTAATCATCTCAGAGACCATCTTGAACTTAATGGTTTTGATCTTTTTCTCTAGTTCATTGCACTTCTTCTGAAATGTCTCATGGCAACGTTTCCAATATATAACATCTGCCATTGCATCCAATACTTTCTTTTCATAGTCTATCCATGGAGAATACAATTCTCATGAAGAGGAAGAGGATAATGTGTACCTATTATTGCCTACTTCTTTCTTTAGTTTTTCATTATCTCTTACCAGCTTTTCAACTTGAGCCTTATTAAATTTTGCCACATTTATGTTCAACTTTGCAGTTTCAATGAGATTAGTATCCCCAACTCTATGCACCATGAGATGCCCAAATACCTAACTTGGATTGTTGATAATGGTAGGCCTCTTGTCTTGAGGGTATAATGCCCATATCAGCTATTGGAAGAATGAAGAACATCTCATTTTGTTGTTTTTGTGTTGTTGATGTAACCACATTATATGAGTTGCAACTCCAAGATTAAGTTTGATTCAGTATCTGAACCGGTATGCAGTTATTATCCTCTGACATTTTGGTCCACAATCCTTTGTTGTTGATTATTATTGCTTGCATTTTTTGGGAAATGGTTTATGGATTTTGGAAGCACATATATTTAGAATATCATGTATTCAGGTGCTCGTACGACTAGTTGGCTTTACTCTGTTATTGCATTTTTGCTATTGGGTCTATCTTTGGCCGACCTAATAGAAAGTTAATGTTATGGTGAATTAATTTTTGTTGTGGATGTATGTGTGACCTATCATAGGTCCATGCTGATATATTGTAGTGTGGTAAACATTTGAATTATCTTTGGAAAGATTTTGTAAATGCTTGAAGCTGACAATTGATTTTTGGTGAATGAGAGTTGCATCTAATTAGGCCAACCTAATTGATGCTTGTGAATGTATCAACTATATATATTGGATTGTTTTTGAGATTGCAATAGATAAAGTTTATGATGATGCGAATGTGAACAAGTGCGAAAATGATGAAGTGTGTTAAGTCAGTTTACTGAGCTTCAAAGGAACCGAATCAACACTTGTTAGGTGTACATTATTAGATTATTTTCTAGTTGTAAGCCATTTTTTCATTGTAATTTTGTAGGAAGTGGGCCTCTCATTTTGGATAGTGAGTCTTGGCAGTGAGCCACCCCTTTTTGTAATATTTTATAACTAGTTATACTATATTGTGAGCTAACACTCACCATGGTTTTTCCCATTTTGGATTTTCCATGTAAAAATTTTGGTGTCCATGTGCTGTGTGATTTCATGTTTTGTTAATGATATTGCTTATCCTTACTGTTATATGCATTGGAGTAATTAGATGGTATTTGTTCAATAAGTTTAAGAAGATATTGACCCACCCCCCTCTCAGTATCTTGGATATTCAACAATTGGTATCAGAGCCAGGTTCCTCTAGAAAAGCCTAACAACTTGAGGAAGATCCTGAAGATGGAACAAATGGATGATAAAGAAAAGCTTTGGGCCACGTTTGAGGATCTTGACAAGGTTGAATGTGAAAAGAGAGACTTGAAATAAAATCTTCATGAAGCAAATGAATGTGTTTGGAAATTAAAAGAGAAATTGAAGAAGTTCAAAGAAAGACATAGGGAAGTAAGTGAGTAGTTGAAGCAAGCTAATGAAGAGATTACCAATTTGAAGGTGCAAGTAGAGGAAAAGAAAAGAATTGAAGAATGTTTGAATAAAATAGTGAAAAGAAAGTCTGATGAATGCACTAAGCTTGAACAAGAAATGGTGAATCTGAAAGTAGATCTGGAGAAAGAGAAACTCTATGAAAATAATTTCAAATCTAGCTCCAACAGGCTTGATGAGCTGATTTCAGGGTAGAAACCAAGTAAAGACAAAGGAGGCTTGGGAATGGAAGGAGGTGAAAACTCTAAGGATAATCAAAAGACTTAGAACAAAGGGAAGCAGAAAGGAAATCCATGAAACTTTTCCAGAAGACCGCCTATCAGACAACCAAATGCTCAAAGGTGTCCATCCTTTAATGGTGTTTATTTTCATGTAATAAATTTGGTCACAGGGAAACTAAGTGCAGGATTAGGATGAACCAATTTTCTAGCTCCTTCTCCGATCAATGTTTTTCATGCAAGAAAGTTGGACATAGAGCTAGTGAATGCAGAACTAAGATGGTGAATTGGTCTAATGGAGGAAGAATGAATCAATCTTTTATTGGGTACTACTATACATATAACAAGTTTGGACACAAAGTGAATCAATTCAGATCGAGGGTCAATGGAGGACAAACTAATCAAAAAAATTTTGTCTGCTACAATTGCAACAAACTAGGACATATCTCAAGAGTTTGCAGAAGTAAAAAAGGAAAGCAGTTTGCTCCGGTAGAAAAGAATGAACCAGTGAAGAAAATTGAAAAAGAAGAGGTTAAGCAAGAAATGAATAAGATTTGGAGGAAGAAAGAAGAGCCTGAAATGATAGATGCGTCTATGCCCTTATCCGGTATAGAAATTTTCTCTAGGAATTAGACCTAGCAGGGTCTTAGGGGGAGCTTTAATAGAAAATTGTTTGAACCCCCTAATGTTTAGTGTGTCAGTCTTTGGCACGAGGATATTTGTTAAGGAATGAATAGTCAGAGGTTGTGCAAGTGGAACCGAAAGAAAATATGTTGGAATGATCTTTTGCGGAGAAAATTAGGTTTTTTTTGTGTAGGGAAGAAGAGTTTTTAGCAGCTTTTTGAAAATTGCCTCAATTAATGCGAATTAGGGCAAATCAATGTTTTATAAAGTAAATGTGTAAGGCATTTCAAATCGCTTCTGCGTTTGAAGAAATTGGAGAGCATTGTGGAGTTTTCTTGAGGCTACTTGGAGTTTGAGTTGTGAAAACCCTAGTTCTGGTTTTTCACGAAGAAAAAGGTATTTTGCTTATCTGTGTTGTTGTCGGATTGTGTGAATCATCTTTTTGAAATTGTTTGAGCTTGATTTGTGGAGAAATGGAAACCCCTATAGTTGTTAAAGTGTCAGAAAGACCTATACCATAATGCAGGAAGTATTCAATGAAGGTTTTTGAAGACGACCCTATAGGCGCCTTCTCATCCATCCCTCATGGGTTTATGCTAACCGAAGATACAAGAATGTACATTTGAGTAAAGATTGAGGAATTCAATCATAGTAAATTGATAGATATTTGGTAGAATGAGCTCACTGGGGATGATTTCTTGGTGAAACCTGAATATTTGAATATTGTTGCAAAGAAATTTGATAGATGGAACTACTTTCCTAATTTCAGTTCCACAGTTGATGATAAATATGTAAAACTTGTTCTCAGCAAAATGCATGATAAATTCTTGTGGACTGATAGACCCCATCTAATAACTAAGGAAGTGATTAAGACTATTATCGAACTCTGTGATACCAAACCAATATTGGTATTGAAAGTAGTGAAGAATGAAGTGGTGATGGAACTCACTAGTGCCACATATGACAAGAGAGCACTTACTGCAAAGCCTATCTCTAATCCTATTGTGAAGGATGCTGCAATGATGATTGGACATAAAATTTACTTCACCAATAGAGAAAACTCTATTTTTGCCATAGCTATTTATATTGGTTTTGATATGGCTATTAATGGTGCAAATTATGATTTGTGTAAACTTCTCTGACAATAGTTGCTTGAGAACTTAAGGATGACCAAAGAAAGGAAGTATGCATTTAAATTTGGTTCTTTGATTATGTGTATATTGTTTTATTTTCTGAAGAGACTTCTTGGAAGGGATGATATGGTGTTCTCGGATACTTCCAAACCAGTGGCACATTAGATCTTTGATCATTTACATAATCTGGGTGATTTGAAGAACAAAGATAATGCTCTAACAACATTCTTTGTTGTATTCAAGAGCAACATGAATGAGAGAGAAAGCATTCCAAGGAAAGTTGAGAAATATAAAAATGATATCATATTTCATGTCTCTTCTGATGAATGTATGATTGAAGTTGTTGAACCCCAGACCGTATGGATTCAACCATCAAGTTATGAAATTATAGAAGATGAAGTTGAAGGGTAGGTGCAGATGTTGCTAAAAAGTCCAAAAGATACCAATGAACCTAGAATTGGCACTTATGCTAAAAAATCTATGGAGGCTCACTTGGAGTACAAAAATCCAATAATAAGAAAGAATGTAGAAAATAAGCTTAGAGAATTAGGGTACACTGATGAAGAGATTGAACTAGGTAGGGCTAAGAGAGAGCGGGTGGAGGGAGAACCATCAAGTCTAAGGAGATTCGGCAGGACTGCTCATAAACCCTCTATAGCCCCTGCAGTGAAAATTGAAGCCAGTGTTATTGATAAAGGAAAAGGCCCAGTCCCTTTTGGACCTAATACAAGATCTAGGAAAAGGAAAGAGACTCCTCTAGTGGTGTCTAGAAAGAGAGGAAAGAAAGAAAAAGCTACAAGGGAGAAGAACCTCAACATTATTGATGATCAAGATGAAGAAGAGGAGGACCCTGAAGCAAAATTGGTAAGGAAGAGAATAGGAAGCATTTCCTCTGGTGAAGGTTCTTCTTAGGAAGCTAGTGTTGGTTCTAAGAGATTGCATATTGTGTCATATTTTGAGGAAAATGAATAGGATTTTGGTGTTCATGTGCACACCAAACTAGAGTCAAAGAAAGCTAAAGCATCTAAAGAAGCCTCCCTAGACTAGGAAGAATAGAAGGACACTCCAGTAAGACCTGGTTCCCATTTCAAATTAGAGGCTATACTCAATTATTTGTTACACTTTGAAGATATGTTGAATCCTACAAAAAAATATTATGATCAAGTGGAGAAAGAGGATATAAAAATATTAATTTTAGCCACTATTCAATATGTTATCACATTGGATGTTAAGTGGGATGATATGAAGAACAATGTGCTTGAGAAAATGTGGGTATCCTCGATGAAAAGGATAATAGAGGTTGTTGAATTAGAAGAAAAGATAAAAAATGATTCATTTAGGAAAATTGGGTCTTCTTTGGCCCCAAATGATTTGGAAACCCTAAAGAAGATATGTACAGAGATGTTCTGGATGAAGAAAAAAGTGAATATTTTAATGAAAAAGGATAAGAAGCAAATAAAGAAAATAAGGAAGGATACTGCAAAAGTAATCAGAGATACGATAAATAAATACGGCATGCTTGGTGCACTACCATTTGGTTATGCACCTAAGTCTAGAAAAGAAGGTTTTGTAGAAGAAGTTGAGGAAGATATTCATTTTGGTATAGGTGGTACACGCATTTCTATGGAAATAAATGATGTAGATGTCCCTCTGGATATAGGTGTTGAAAATGATCCTCCGGAGATGGAGAAATAGAATGAAGGTGAAGTTGAGCCTAAGAAACATGATGGTGCCCGTCTAGAGCATATTAGAGGTGAAAAATATAATGTGGAAAAAGAAAAGGCTAATGATGAAGGTGAAAAGGATAATGCTGAAGGAGAGAAAGATAAAGGTGAAAATGAAAGAAATGATGAAGAAGGGAACAGGGACAAAGACAAAGATGAATATGAGAAGGAAGAAAAGAAAGAAGAAGAAGAAGAGGAAGAGGAAGAAGAGAAAAATGAGGAATCCACTAGTAAGAATGAAGAAAATCAAAAATAGGTTGTAGAATCTCAAAGATCTCCAGGAGAATCCTCCTCTGGTGATGATGTGTTGAAAGGCTTTCTATCCAAGGAAATCAGGTTCCAGCTGGTGATTCATCCTGAGCTTCTACAACTTCCTATGATTCAAGGCAGTGTGGACTTAGATAAAATTTCTCCTATTCATAAGTTGGTATTGGGAAATGCATTGCATGCATCTGGTAGAAGAGAGATTCTGGAGACACACCAAAAAGGGACATAACTGATTGAAGATGCTCTTAAGACACTATAGGAGGCCACACCCAGTAATTCAATTGATACATCTCTCACTCTGATAGAAAATTTCAAATTGTTATTGGACTCCTTTAAGGAGTATGCCTCCAAAATTGGTGAGAAGAGAAAGCAAGAGGTTGAGGAGAAGTTGGCAGAGAAAAGGTTGTTGGAATTGCATGACAAGTGTGCTCTGGCACACACAAATGTTGAGAAGAATATGGAAGTTGTGCAGATTTGTGAGTCTGAAGCAAATGTTGTCTTTGCTTATTGCTTGAAGTTGTCGGGTGCCACTCAGAATATTAAAGATCTTATGGACTCCATTGAATCCTAGTTGACTGTTGTCTCCAGTACCTACAATGCATCTAAGGATAAAGATAGATCAACCTAGAATGCCATCTCTGCTCATAGAGATAAATTTTTCATTCTACAGAAGCAGAAGAAAGAAATCATCAGAAAATTTGGTCAGTTAGGTGACCTTGTAAGAATGGAGTACACCCCAGTTGCCGATACTTTGGAAAGTGTAGAGAAAATTAAGAATATAAATCTAACTCCTAGTACTGTGGATGAATTAGAGGAAATTCTGATAGATTTGAAATGCTTGGACAAGATATTGATTGCTGCAAAGAAAAGTTGGGAGAATGGTAAATCAGCATGGCAAGGTATTCTCAAGGAGCTTCAAGGCTTGCCATCCTCCAAATAATGTTTGATTTATTTTGTTTTCATATTTCTTTTGGGCCGCCCTTTGTCCTTGATGTCAAAGGGGAAGTGAAAAGTGATGGAGGAAGAGAAGATTGGTGATAGGGAGAGAAGTGTTGTACATAAGAAGTCTTGTAAATTTTGGCACATGTTTCCATGAATGAAAAAGGGGGAGATTATTGGAAGAATGAAGAATAACATCTCATTTTTCTATTTTTGTGTTGTCATTGATGTCACCATGATGTTATATGAGTTGCAACAACAAGATTAAGTTTGATCTAGTATCTGAACCGGTATGCAGTTATTATCTTTTGGTATTTTGGTCTGCAATCCTTTGTTATTGATTATTTTTGCTTGTTTTTTTGGGAAATAGTTTATGGATGTTGGAGGCATGTATATTCAGAATCTCATGTATTTAGGTTCTTGTACAGTGAGTTGGCATTACTCTATTATTGCATTTTTCTATTGGGTCTATCTCTAGCCGACCTAATGGATAGTTGATGTTATGGTGAATTAATTTTTGTTGTGGATGTACATGTGAACTATTGTAGGTCCATGCCAACATATTGTAGTGTGCTAAATGTTTGAATTTTCTTTGGAAATATTTTATAAATGCTTGAAGCTGATAGTTGATTTTTGGTGAATAAGAGTTACATCTAATTAGGCTGAACTAATTGATGCTTGCAAATGTATCAACTATATATATTGGATTGTTTTTGAGATTGCAATAGATGACGTTGATGATGATGAGAATGTGAAGAAGTGCAAAAATGATGAAGTGTGTTAAGTCAATTTATTGAACTTCAAAGGAACTGAATCAACGCTTGTTAGGTGTACATTATTTCTTCATTTTCTAGTTGTAAGCCATTTTTTCATTGTAATTTTGTAGGCAGTGGGCCTCTCATTTTCGACAATGAGTCCTAGCAGTGAGCCACCCCTTTTTGTAATATTTTATAACTAGTTATACTATATTGTGAGCTAACACTCACTGTGTTTTTTCCCATTTTGGGTTTTCCACATAAAAATATGTGTTCATGTGTTGTGTGATTTCATGTTTTGTTAATGATCTTTCTTATCCTTACTGTTATATGCATTGGAGTAATTGGATGGTATTTGTTCAATAATTTTAAGAATATACAAATTCACCCCACCTCTCAGTATCCTTGATATTCAAAGTCAACAATGTGCTTTCATCTGGGTTGTAACCTTACCCTGAATACATTTTATCACTGGCTTCTTCCATTAGGTGTAGTGTCTTATCTCCTCTTTTCCTGAAGCTATCAAATACTATGGCAGAGCTAATGTCCCATCAAAATAATAGCAAGACCTCAGCTTAATGAAGTAGTTTTCTTCCTCTTTCAGGGGTGATGGATTCTAACTCCTGGTCTACTTCCTTTCTCAATTCTTCCAGGGTAGCTGCTTCTTGCTCAAGAGTGATATCTTTTATTGGTTTTCTAAGTACTCTACCCTTGTGTTCATAAACAAACGATTTGAACTCTAAAGTTTTTACAAAGTCACTATTAGAAACAAACTCTTGTCCAACCCTGACTCTCACATCATTTGAGAGTTCATTTGATGCTTAAAATTTGAAAATGATTTTTTTCACTAAGTGGCTCATATGGTGTAACAATAGGTGCACTTATCTTCTCAACTTCATTTTCTTCTTCATCACTATCTTCTTCATCCCATTCTTCACTAATGGCATTATCAACAGAGAAACCAGCTTCTCGAGTGGGTTGTGGTGGAATGTAGGTGAGGGGTTCCATATCCTTAGCTTGCATTCTAGAACAAGTTGCCACATTTGTCTCAAAGACCATAGGAGGCACATCTCTAGTTAGTTCTTCCTTTCCCTCATCCTTTGTGATGTTACAGTTTCATCACAATTCCTTACTACATCATCCACAGAGAATTGATGTTCATACCCAGACAATGCTTGTGATATTTTTTCTTTATTTATAAAGTTCTTTGGATCAAAATTCTTTCATTCATCTCCCAATGGCAAGTTATAATGAGCCAATTTCCTATCAATTTATTCATATCCTTCACTAGAAATAATTGTTAAATCTCCAAAGCATAGATTACTTGGCATAATTGATTCAATCAGGGGAGGTTCTACAAATACACAAAACATGATTTCAACCTGCAACCACAACTATCAGATCACAATATCATCAAAATCTTGTCATTTCACCAAAATCCACTCTTTCCCTTGTAGCATTGGGAAACCACTCAATCGGGTATATTTTCACAACCACTTCCTTTCAATTCAAGGCCTTACCTATTTCAAGGACCCATTATAGTGCTCAATGACATATCAACCAATCACCTATGGCTACTTTGTAACAACTTGCTCAAAACAAGGTTTTTTCACCTTTTAGGCCTCCAATTAGGTCTCTTTTCCAAAGAGACTACCCTCGAAACTTATCCGAAACTCCTAAAACCTTGTGGGAAACACTTGACACCTGTCAAAACCTAAGATTCCACCTTTATTTGTTAGAAACTTATTCAACATAACACCTAATTCCAAAATCCTCCTTTTTACCCACAAAACCTAGGGCTTATTGGAAATCACCCATCCAATGCTCACACAAACTTATCAATGATTAAAATAGGTCCAACATGGCCTATAAAAACTCAAAAAAATAATAAATATTGCTTCCCCAACTCAAAACTCAATTTGACACATCCAAACCACTTCTTTTCATATGGAAAACACAAAATACCATCCTAGGGCTTCATGCCCAACACCTTTCTAGACCTCCCATGCTATCACTCACCATTATCACACCTTACCATAATAAATTACACCCATTCCATTGACAAACAGTTCATACAAAAGGTGGAATGGGTTCAAAACATGTTTGAAACTCACAAACCCTCAAATACCCTATTTTCTGGCTGGTTTGAGAAATATAGAGATTAACTGTAAAACAATTAGTGTGAAACCTCCAAAATGGGATCAAATGAAAGAAGAAAAAATCTACTTTACAAACCACCACAAATTATAATCAATCAAGAATTGTTCAAATCGTACAGTCACAACAAGTTCTGGAAAATACAATGAATTTCAGGAAAATTTGAGTTTTTTTGCTTAAATATTCTTCCCAGTTACAAAATCCACCTTCTCAATGAGGTTTTCATCTCATTTATACCTTCTCCACCTAAAATATAATTTTCAAATACTTGACCATTGGCCTTCTAGGAAAAGACAAAATTTACAACTTTTTAACAACTTGACAACATTTAAATTTTGTCAACTTTTCAATTTTTGCACTTTTTCAACTCTAATCACCTAATCCCCTAAAATGACTCAAAAATGACAACTGACATCATAAAATGGTCTCATATACCTTATTTTAGACAAAATTCTCTCAAAATCCATAACCTAGACCTAATAACCTTGAATGGACAAAAACCTTTAAATGGTGCCCCTGCACCAATAATTGACTGCTTATTGTACCCCTTAAGGTGCTTGGCATCTAATTTGGCCAATTTTCTTACAATTTCTAAATGGGCCACTCTATCTGGAACTGTCTTTGCTAATAGGTGTGGGGCTCCTTCGAACCCATTTGCTCTAATCACAGTGTAGTAAAAAGAAGTATACCAATCCCCCAATTATGATTCACCTTCTTTTTGGGATCTTTCTCCTTAGGTCTAAGAAACCTTTGTACTTCAGGAGAAAAATTCTAATCACATGAATGCCCCAATAGTTTTAGCAATGGTTTAACAAAATATTCCTAAAAGTATAGATAATGGGATCTCCCATATCTATTGTCCCATATTGATGTCCACATCTGGATTGGTTTAAAGTTTTCATCCTCATCCATATCTCTTATCCTCAATTCTTCTCCCCAAAACCCTCTAGCTTTCCCTTCATACAAGATTAAGTGCATGAGTAGAGAATAGTATTTGAAATTAAAACATTCACTATTTTTTTAATTCTTTCCAATCCCTAGTTTAAATTATTGGCCAAATAGCCAGCATAATCAAATGATCGCGCATCTCAACTCTACACATCTGTTGCCAGGACCATTGGGGCTATTGACATGAGAGACAGGGCTTCCACTCCCAACACTTTCCCTATAGTGTGATATGTATATTAAAAATATTTCTCAAATAGCTCTTCATGAAAGGGAGTGTATTCATTGTGAGAGAATTTCTTAAGTTGATTTCCCTCCTCTTGGGGCGTGTGTATGGGAAACTTCCATCATTTATAGCTAGTATCCATGTGATAGTATTCTATTATGAGGTCTTTCACTATGAATGGTAAATTCAAGCTGCAATCTAAATTGAAGACAGTGGAAATAAAATATTTAGAAATGATAATAAGCTCAGACCCATCATGTAGCTAAACTACACGTCACTTGAGGTCATGTTTGTTAGCTAGTGCCTTAACCAATTCTGCATTGATGAACACATCAGGCACAACGACCTTCCCCAAGTTCATCTTCCATGGATTATAGATAGGCTGTAACCTATAATGTTTTCTATAGTGATACATAAATAGTTGATATCCTCTCTGTGGCGTCCATGCATCCCCTAAATCTTTGTGTTTATCCCATAACTTGTCCATGGAAGGATTTAAATGCGCACTTCTCTTAGGTCTCGGTCCCGACCCTAGACACTGGTCTAACATATCCTAATTTAAAAGTCTAACTTCTATTTTTTGGTTTTTGGCTTTTGGTGTCCCTGAACCTCCTTCCATCAATCAAGAAACCCTAATTTTCCTTACAATTCTTCAAAGGAACTTATTGGCCGAGTTTCATATACTTACTTGTGTCACACTTGCTTCCTTGACTTTCAATTGTGTAGGAATGGGATACCTCAAGCTATTTCGCTCCACCCCTTCTTTCTATAGCTTCTCAATTTTTTTGATGACAAAAAATGAAATCAGTTTGAGGTATACATTACTCATCTCTAGATCATTAATGGCACACTTGCTCTCTTTCATTTCATCGGGGTACCATTTAATTTTGAATATCTCTATGATATCTCAAGTTGTCACATCAATCAAAAATAATCATCATCACTACATTAGTGGGACTATGATTTTACTTTGTCTGATACCCACCTTTCCCCTTGATGAACTTTGTTTCTTTGGTTTTCCTTCGGGGCATCGGTGGGACACCAAATAATTTGTCACCGATACATTTTAGTTCCAGCAATTGCACTCCTTAATTCATATTTAATCATTAATTATATCATCCTTCCTTTGACGTATCATCAGCTTGTTGGGGAGACCTTTTTTATGTCTTGCCAATAGTCCCTATTCATTCTTATACTCCCTTTTTGATTGTTTTATCTCCATGTCGGGGGAACTGGATTTTCTATCAAATTGATACTACTAGTTGTTGCACACTTGTAAAAATGCCTTTGTTATGTCCTGTATCGGTTCATTGGTGGGACACAATGTTATCTCTCCCCGATACACTTTAGTATCTCCGATATTTCTCACTCAGGCTATCAGGGAGATAGTGAAGCATGTTCTACCGATATGTAATACTTGACCCAATGATTCCACCTTAATTATTTATGTTGGTCCATCAAGGAGACAATGATATAAGTCTGCTCGATAGAAGGTTGTTTTTTTGATAATTTGTGTTCCATGGTTTGTCTCTATTGGTTCATCAGAAAGACTATAATGAGAGTTCCCACGACGTGGCATTGTCATGCCGATATGTCTTATATTGTTGAGGAAACGTTTATGGAGGGAGAATTACTTAATAAAATGCTTTGGAGACTTTGTTTTATTTTTAAAGGTATGGCTAAGAGCTATATACATTAGGGAAAATTTGGTATATTATGCCAAATATATTGAAACTTTGAGGGGTAGTGGGGATTATGATGGAAATGAAATGAAAACCAAGGGGGATTTTCTAGTTCCACAAATTATTTTATTAGTGACTATCTGGAAGGATGAATGGATATATACAAGGGGAATATTGATTTTTTTATGGATCTTTTCACATAAATTGTTGCATTTCACGTCAAATACAATATAAAACTAAAGGCAATGGGTATTTTAATGTAGGTGAAATGTGGATGGAAAATGAAGTCCAGTGGATAGTGAAGAGGAATTTTTTGCTATAAACAAGCCCCTCAAGAAGTGAGCCTCTTGTAATCTATTGTAATTGATTAAGATATATTGTGATCTAATCCTCACCGTGATTTTTCCCTTTCAAGGGTTTTCCACATAAATCTAGTGTTCTTGTGCTGAGTGTTGTAGTGCATGCTTCAATTGTTCCTTTCCTCTTTCTACAAGTTTAATGAGATGATTTATAATGCACTTTTAAGTTAATGAGTTTCAGGGAATACTTATTTACCCCCCTCTCAGTATTCCTGGTGTTCAAAAATTGGTATCAAAGCAAGGTTCTTTGAATTCTCTTAATAGTTGAGGTAGATCTTGGAGGTTCAACACATGGCAACTAGGAGGTATCCTTTACCTCTAGAAGAAATTATTATGGAAGGGTTTACTAAAGAATATTGTGAAGTTGATATGAAGGAGAGAACAAATATGCTCTTAATGACTTGGATAAAGAAAAATGTGAGAATAGAGATCCAAAAGAAACTCTTATGGAAGAAGATGAATGTATCAAGAAGCTGAGGAATCAAGTCAATAAAGTTAAAGATCAACTCAAGGAGACAAATGAGAAACTTAAATAATCAAATGAGATAATCACTAATCTAAAAGTGCAAGTTGAAGAAGGGAAAATAGTTGAAGACTACTTGAATGCCAAGTTGAAAGACAAATCTATAGAATTCTCAAAGCTTGAAGAGGAAGTTGTGTCTTGGAGAAAATATCTAAAGAAAGAAAAGAGTCAAGAAAAAAAATTCAAGAAGAGCTTTACCTTACTTGATGATATGCTTGCTATTCAAAAGGACTCTAAGGATAAAGAAGGATTAGGGTTTGAAAAAGGAGAAATCTCAAAGGAAAATCAAACTCCAAACAATGTTGAAAGTGATAATAATGAACAAAAGAAGACTAGAGATAAGAAGAGTAAAATCAAACATGTTCAAAACCAAAAGAAAGATTTCAAGAGACCTCCTATTAGACAACTATCTACACAAAGGTACTCATCTTTTAATGGTTACTATTATTATTGCAATAAATTTGGACATAGATCTATATAGTGTAGAAGCAGGATGAATCAAAATTTTCAATCATTTTTCGATAAATGTTATGCATGCAATAGATTTGGTCATAAGGCTAGTGAATGCAAAAGAAAAATGATGAATAGTTACAATAATGGTATGATTCCTCAATCATTCCTTGGTTATTGTTACACATGTAAGGAATTTGGTCATAAGGATTTTGAATGCAAATCTAAAATGGAAATAAGTAGGTTTGCTCCACAAAAAAGTGTCACATGTTATAAATGAAATAAACCAGGACACATAGCTAAGATTTTCAAAGGAAAAAATGTGAAACCCTCCATTCCACAAAACATTGATCTAGTTGAGGTAAAGATGGAGATGAATAAGATCTAGAAGAAAAATGAAGAGAATGATGTGAAGAATGATTTTGTGCTAAAGTTTGGTTTAGATGTTTCCACTGAAAACTAGATAGAAAGCAGTTGGCTTAGGTAGAGTTTTGATAGAAAAATTTCTAAACCCTACTAAATATGAGATTGATGTCTTCAACATACTGATGCATGCATATGTTGGTTTGCTTGATCCATTAGTGAAATATCCAGTAAGAAATATCTTGGTGTTGAGACTTGCGAAATGTTTGGGAGTCCCTATGATGATACAGTGAAGGCTTGGTAGTATTTGACCTAAACATTTACTATTGCATTTAATGCACTTTTTAGGTAAAAAATAAAGTGTTTATATTTCATTTTTCATATTCTAAAATACATATGTGTTCAAGAATTTGAAGAGGAGAGCAGAGAAAATAGGATCTAAAGTGTTGAATGAAAGCCCACAAGAAAATTTCCATGAGGTATTTACAATTTATTGAAAATCCTAGCTTAGATAAGTTCATAATGTTTGCTCCTCATTTTATTGAAGTGCTTGAGATGCCAAGGACTAAATTTAAGAAGCTTCCATACAAATCAATGGAAATGAATAAAGAAGGGACATTCTCTAGGGTTCCTTCAAATGCGTTGCACACAAAAGATGTGTGAATTTACATTCATTCAAAGATGGATGAATATGGTCACTTTAAATTGGTGTAGTTTAGGGAAAAGTGCTAACCGAGTATGATTTTGAGTTGAAACCAAAGTATGCTAGTTTCACGCAGAAAAATTTGGATGTGTGGACAAAATTTCCTAATTTTTGCTATGATAATGAGTGGGTGAAGTATGTTCTAAGTAGAATTCATCATAAATTTATGTGCTTAGACATTCCATATATGATAAACAAAGAGGCAATTATGGTTGTTACTAGTTTGAGCTCCTCAATACCTAATGAGCATTGAAGCGATTGTGTCACAAAAAAATCTATCCTTGACATTTTTACGCTCATTTGGGTCTTTCTTATGGATGTTGGCATAGTTTTTCCTAGATTTAATGTTGTAATGTGGTCAACACATTCACATTAGGTCTTTGTGAATCAATGAGAACTTTATGATGTCTTGTAAAAGTGTTGTGAAGTCTTGTAACCCACTTTCACACTTTTCTAAGACCTTTTTATTATAATTCACCAAAATAACCCCTTTTTATCACTTACCAAGCCTATTTCAAAGTGTTGTAACAAACTTTCATGCTTTCCTAGGCTTGGCATCAATAATTTGACCCTTTCTTATGTTTAAATGGCCCCTTAATACACTTACAATCCCTACTTAACTGTGTTTTAGAGAATAATCCCATTAAACATCAATTAATACACTTTAATTCCTGACAACCATTAAAATTTCCCTTTTGGGACCAAGTCACCAATAGGGGCAACTTAGTCCCACTTGGCACAAAAATCAAAATTATTTCAAAATTCTAGCAAGATATTATTTTCTAGACCTTGAGACCAGCCTATGATGTGGTATTTTCAGGAAATTTTGTAAAATAATGTATAAATATAGGTTTTTCCTCTCATTTTTCATCTTTTAATCTCCTAATTTCCTTAATACTCTAGTTCATTCACTTAATCATTCCCAAGCATTCTAAGCATTCTTAAGCATACATCCATTGGAGATTCTACTTGCATATCTTCTAATTTCTACTTCAAGGGTTTGGTGAGTTGTAGCATTGCATGCTCATTCATCATTCTCTTTCCATTTCATTTCATTTTCAAGTGTTTGATTACCAAACCAGGGTTTGACCAAGGAAAACCCCTATTCACTAACCCTTAACCCTTTTCCCCCTCTTTGCATGTGTGTTTTGCAGGTCTTGTATGCAGATTTGTTAAAGAGAAAGGTGTTAAAAAGGTGTCATCAATCTATCAAAGTCTTTAAAAGTCAGCAAAGCCCTAAAAGAAGCTTGGAGATCACCTACAAACCAAATTCTATAGATTTATATATCTAGACACCCATCAGGAACCAAAGTACAGACCAAGAGCTACCAATTGCATCTTTGAAATTACCAAAAGGTGAAGGTGGACTAAGTCACCATTAGTGGTGAATTAGTCCCACTTCTAGGCCTGAAAAAAGTTTTCTGCAGTTCTAGATACCCTTATGGCTGAAACCTATTTCAATAGAATTTCCCCAAAATAGGACTAAGTCTCCCAACTTGGTGTAAGTGTGTTAGTGGGATTCAACAACAATTTCTACAAAATTTTAGAGCCTCTCTGTATCACATTCCAATTTCCAGGTGCACCCCTCTATTCTTATTCATTTATGTTATATTTTACTTGCATTTTTAGTCCATTTTGCATATCACATTGTGTTTTCAAACATTTTGCATTTCCTTATTTTTACATTGATAATTCATCTCTTTTATCAATTAATTGCATTTAGGGAATTCCATTTAGAAATGTTTCAATCATATTAGCATTAGTATTTAGTGAACCCCTAAGTTTTTGTGGGATACCTTTCTCCTTTTAGGTGCAAAACCCTAGAAGTGCAAGAGAGTGCCTATCCCCAAAAATATGTGGTTCATTTTGGTGAACCTGCATTTAGAACATTCTATTTTTGAATAGCTTACATTAGTATTGCATTGCATTTTGCATGATTTAATTTGCATCCTAGTGTTTCAAAAATTGCATTAGTGAAAAGCTCATCTAGCTTGCATTTTTGCATTCCATTTCATTAAAAATTCACAAAATTCTACATGTACATATTATATCTACATCTAAAAACCTAAAAATCATAAAATCCAATTTAAAAATTCTCAAAAAATCACTACTCAGACTAATTCGCCACCTTGGGCGACTTAGTCCAGTTGCATATTTTTCATTGCACTTTCTGGAATTTAATTTACAATTTCTGAGTTTCTGCTTGTTGTTTCTGCATTTTAGTTTTATTTTTCAGAATTTCAGTGTTAAGATTTCATTCTTATTATTTTATATTGCATTTGCATTCACCCACATTTAGAGACCTTTGCATGAGTGTTTGGTGTCCTATTGCTAATAACTTAGTGAGAAGAAGTTTGAGACTCATGTTATCCCATGATAACACACTCGTTGTGGATCTTGGATTATCTAAAGATTCCACTCCTAGTATGGAAACTAGTACACTAGGCATAGATACTATCTTTAGCAATTCTTTGCCTTCCAATAACATGCAAGTTGACACATAGAATGATCACATCCTGCAAGACAAAATCATTAACATTCATGAGGACTTAACACATCTCCAACATCAAGTGAGCCTTGAAAAAATTTCAGCTACTACAATTCCTACCATAGAAAACATCCATCACATGCTTGAAAGTGACGAAGGCCTAGACGTTGTGAAACACATAGTTGAGTTATATACAAAACATGTTCCTTCCACCTCTAGTACATCTCAACCAGCGAACATTGTGGTTAGCAAAGGAGGACCTCACACTCCTCCTCCCTCAACAATAGCCTCCATACCTACCTATACCACTTCTCATGTCACAACAATAATGAAATAAGTTAGTAATGTGATTCCTTCCTTGACTATTCCTACTAGCATCCCTAATTCCTATGTGGCATCACATGTTCTATCCTCTTCTACAATACCATCTATAAGCATTCCATTCACTTGCCCTACCACTACATACACTCCATCACCACTTTCAATTCCACCTCATACCACTTACAATGACCCAATCATAGCACAACTTTTCCAAACCATTTCCTCCATGCAAAAAAAAATATCCACCATAAATGAAAATCAGAATGGACCACCCACATATTATGTTCGAAGCAGCCCATTGTATTTGGAAATATTGCGAACAACAATGCCACAAGGAGTAGAGATGCCTAGATTTGAGAAAAATGGAGGGAAGGGAGATCCTTCTAACCATGTTAATGCCTACACCGCTTTATGTAGTGACTTTGTCCTTGATGATAAACTATTAGCAAAACTATTTCCTAGGACTTTAAAATACACTTCCTTATAATGGTTTTCATCTTTACTGAACAATTCAATTTGTTCATTTAATGAACTTGTTGATGCATTTATAAATAATTTCCAAGTGCATATGACTCCCAAGAAGACCTTGGCCAATTTGATGAGATGTATGAAAAATGAGGAAGAAAAGATAACTAATTTTATCTCATGCTATCAATCACTTTATTCTCAAATCGATGTCAAGATCCCAGACCCACACCTTCAAAAGATGTTTATCGAAAACTTGCAAACTAAACTTCAAGAAAAACTCACTATGATGAAATTCCCCTCCTTCATGCACTTGTGTACTTCCTTTTGTGATTATCACAATTTGGTTAGTAGTCAAGATACAAAGTCCACTTCTAGCCAAGTTGAGAAATTTGAACATGCCAACCAAAACAATTCCCAACCATTCCAAAAGAAAAACAAAGGGTTCTTATAGTTTAACCCTCCTCAACAACTGCCTTAAACTATTAACAACCAAATAGCAGCTGTTAAAACCATGGTTCCCTTTACTTATGGAGATCTGGAAAGATAATTCACACCTTTACCTAATACCCTTCGTAACACAATGTCCCAACTTTTACAACAACAAATGATTACCTTGCCTACCATCAAAGAATCTGATCCTACTAAGCCTTTACCTTTGAACTTTAAATCCAATGCTTATTTCCATTATCATAGACAAAATGGACATGAAATGAAACACTGTAAGCATCTAAAACATCTCGTGCAAGACCTCATTGATTCTAGCCATCTATCCAAATCAAAACTTGCAAATTTTCACTGATCCAATTCCCAAACATAATGTTTCATTTATCAAAGCTAGTGAAACTATAAAGAATGATGTGTTGAATTTTGATACAGATGATGAACATTCTAATCCCACTCCACTTGTTACCCCTATTAATTATATGGATGAAATGGTGGGTGTGATAGACATTATCCCTCATAAGGGCCAACCTAAGAAATCTCTTCATATTACTTTCTCCTCTAAGGACATACTTAAAAATCTCCCCAATGGTCCTCTTTACATAGTCGGTCATATCTATGACAATCCCACTAATGGGATTCTAATAGATCCTGCCTATGGAGAAAACATGATCACCGAGGAATTTTTGGTATTACATGATCTCTATCAAGATGATTATGATAAACCAAAAGCATGGACCAAAATGCACAATGGTTTTGCTCGCCCTACGATAGAATTGATCATCCTTCCATTACAAATAGGACCAAAAACATTATATGTCACATTCTCCACCATCCCACAGTCGAACTCATTTCAATTGTGGCTAGGCCATCCATGGCTTCACTCAATGAAATTTGTCCCTTCGATTATCCACAAATGTTTAAAGTTTCCATTTGACAATGAAATATTCATTGTTGACCATAGTGGCTTTAACCCATTTTCTTCCAAAGGAAAATTTTCCTTAGAAGCATTTTCACCTAAGCCCATGGAGAATATAACACCTCAATAAGACTTATTTTTCATTTCTTACCAAAAATTTAAAGCAAAGAAAATAGCAGAATTGTCTCTCCACAACATATCCCCATCCACTTCCGCAACTCCTATCCTAGATTGAACAATGATTAAACTCGAACAAGAACCAATCAACCAAGATCAACCAACACTAGAAACTTCCCCAAAATTTTCCAAGAGACCACGAGACAATTATACCAAATCTGTCATGCCTCCTCACATAAAACAAGTTTACAAAGGAAAAAAGAAAGTGGATGACAAACCTTCCATGGTTCCTTCTATTCTTCCCCTTGGGGAAGAAAAGCAACCTAAGGTTGATCAACCTACTCCTTCACAAACACAACTTGAGAACAAAACCAAAAGAAATAGAGGAGCTAGTGAGCATAGGTATTGGCGTTGTGCCCTTTCTTGCAAGTTACATGAAGATGAAAGCAAAGAAAATCAAAATCCACACTTGAAAGAAGCAATGCATGATGAATCTCCTCCTCAACCACAAAAAAAATGGTCCAGTAAAACAATCACAACAAGAGGTACACCCTTCATTGGACATTATCATTTGTCCTCCTGTTGTGATTAATCTAGATGATGGTGATGAGATTGCTACAATTGATGAAGAGGTGCATAATGATTTGAATACATTGTTCCCCTCTTCCATGAGTTTAAATGAAAAATCTCCTACAAAGAGTGTAGAACCTGGTGCTTCCCCTAGTTCGGAACTTTCTCTTCTCCATTTTGCTAGTTGCCTGCCCTCGACCTATCATGAATATGACTGGGAGGCAGATGGCTTGCTCGATGGTTGAATCACATTTTCCTTACTAGTCTTTTGCATTTTCTTTTTCTTTTATGTGTTTGCATGTGCATAACATTATCCCTCATGATGTTATGTTTGATGTTCTCTCTCTTTGTGTCATTCCTCTATTTGTACCTTCATTCTTCTCTATGTCATACATCGCTTTTTCCTTTTGTGGATGACACAGGCATTGAGACATTCATGTCTTTCAGTTGACCCAAAAGCTTTTCCTTTTTCTTTTTGCATTTCCTTTTTCATTTGGCTTGTGTTTTTCTTTTGGGGATGACACAAGGCATTGAGACATTTCTGTCTCCTTCATGTTGACCCAAAAGCTCTTTGATTTTCTTTCACCTTTTCATTTTTATTTTCTTTTGTTTTCCTTTTGGGGATGATGCAAAGCGTCGAGACACACTATGTCTCTTCCATGTTGACCCAAATGGTTCTTTATTTTTCTTTGTTTTCGCTCTTTGTGTCATTCTTCTAGTTCTATGTATTTGGGGGATGATGATAGTTCTGAGTGATGCAGAGCATCTATTAAAACCAACAAACCATCAGGGTTACTTATGACCCTAAACACAACTGAGAAGATCAATTAGCGAATCACCAAATAAACTCTCTTTTCCTTCAACAAAATCCACTCATTTCCACTTGAAATTACAAGGCTACCAATAAGCCAAATCACCACATCAATATTCCATACCCTTATCTGACTCAAATAAAACTTAACCATCATAAAATTGACCGAACCAAAACAATAAAACCATTGGAAAACACTATACCAACCAAACCATTCAATATTCACCAAATTACCCTTTGTTTCAATAAGGAAAAAGACTACATATCATCCATTTTGTATTCCAAGCTCTACCAAGGCTTAACACACCTTTGAACATCTTGTTTTGATTGAGTCAAAAGAAAAACCATATTAGCAGACCCTGAATCAATCCACTTGATTAGCTTGCATACCAAGATACCTTGATTCCACTATGCTAGAAAGCATCAAAACATCAAAATCTACAAATCTTCCTTTCTAAAATTTGTCTCGGCATTGAGACATCTTTGAAAAAATTAATTAGGTATATTCTAACCAAAACCAATCACTTAGATCATTGTTATAATAGATCCACATTATTTTGCAATCAAATCATGAAAATGCTAGTAGGTCACCAAACCCCTAAAACGAGTGGTTCTTTTTCAATCATTTTGTATCTCCACAAAACCAATACACATTCATAAACCCATTTCAGCATAATTCAACATACCTCAAGATAATATATACTTGTTTTGGAAAATGTATGAGAACCAATAGAATTTGCATTGGCAAATCACACCAATTAGGTCAAAAATACAAAGCAACTACGAATGAATCAACTTGAAATCATCTAACAACCATGGGAAACATTGAATTAGGGCCCAAAACTTCCAAATCACCAAATTTTAAAGATTAAAAGTCACAATAGAGCATCAAATATCAAAACCCTCATTTTGGTTAGCCTTAAGCCAAGAAAAGAAAGGGTTTAATGAAAACAACCTTTCCAAACCTTGTACCAACTTGCCACCATTTCAATCATGTTTGATTATGTCTGCATATGCTTTTGAATCAAATACCACCTTGGAGCCATGCTTTTTGTCAAGAAAACTTTGTATTTCTATAAATTCAGGAAACAAGGAACTTAATTTACTAAAATATTTTAGGAATACAAAATTTTCTTCTTCCTTGCCCTTTTCAATGCTTTATAGAGCTTTTCCATTAGTTAAGGAAACTTCCTATTCAATTCCAATGACCTATCCTTTCATTTCCCCACAAAAGACTCTTCAACTTCCTTTTTTTTACATTTTACAAGTTTGGCAACTTTTGCAATTTGTGCAACAAAATAACATTATTTGCAAATTGAAATAACTAATCCCCTATAAACCTATTTAAGGACTCAAATACATTCTAATGATCTATCCATGACCTTGTTTACATTCTTTTACATTTGAAAATTCAATTTCTTTTGGAGGAATTTAGTGAACAAGGTGCTCCAGCACCACCAAGCTCCTTACAAAACATTGCAGCAAAGAACATACTGACCCCAAATCCATAGATCCCTTATGTGTTTGTTGTTTTCATTTTGGGGGAAACCCCTTTCTTTTCTTTTTCCTTTCTTTCACATGACATAGCCTTACTAGGAAACATATGACTTGGCATAAGGGATTTCCAAGTTGTCTCTCATGTCTTCTTCTTTGTTTTTTGCATTTTTCATTTTCTACTTTAAAGTAATTGGTCAAGTATGGTGTGTAGCAATCCATTTAAAGTGGGGGCATACATTGGCATTATTCATTTGCATTTTTCTTTTCTTTTTTCATGGTTCTTAGTGCAACCTTCTTAATTTATATGATGTGATTGTTGCTTTGTGGATGAAATTGGTGTAGTGTCCTTCATGAGTGTGATCTATCTTAGCACATTACATTCCTCTTGGTGGCTTGATACGATGCACTGCATCCCCTAAGTTGTGAATTTTCTATTCTTTGATCGGTCCTCTCTTGGATACATTAGGCACAATGTTCCCTAAGTTAAGGACCTCGCATGAACTAAGCAAGACTCCTTTGAACATCCTTTGCATGTTACATTTTTCATTTGTTATATGGCCACCTTGCATAACACAACTTGCATGCCTGTGGTTCCATCTTGTTTGTTCATGAGCTCCAAGCATACAAATTTTTGCTTGTCTCGTGAAGCTTGAAAATTCATTTTCTTTTGTCGGGCCTTATTAAAGTTATCAGGAGGTATCACTTTGGTATGGTTGAGTGGGAATCCCATTATGAGGCATGAATTTCCCCATAGCCACCTGTGTGTGTGTGAGTGCATACCAGCCATGAGTGTATGTTTCTCACCTTTTGGGCCTTCTCACCAGGTGGACAACCATGATTTTTGTCGCCTTAGAGTGAGTATGCATTTTCCAGACAAACAACCTAGATCTAATCCACAATGGGATGGGAAAATGATCGAATCTTGATCCGATCCTCTTTTTTTCCTTTCCCTTATTTTTCTTTCATTATTTTACATCATTTTTATGTTTGTTCCTTTGTGCTAATGTTTGGTTTTCCATGAGATCTTGATCCTAGGGGCTTGATCACCCCTCTTGATTTTTATTTTCTCATCTTTCCAGCATGGGTGCATTTGTATCCCTCTTGATGTGCATGTTGGGCTACTTTAGTGTGATTTTGAAGCAAGTTCATCCTCTCACTAAAGTGGGGACTAAATGTGTCGCAAAAAAATGTATCATTGACATTTTTATGCTCATTTGGGTCTTTCTTATGGATGTTGGCCTGGTTTTTCCTAGATTTAATGTTGTAATGTGTTCAACACATTCGCATTAGGTCTTGGACCCTTGTGAATAAATAAGAACTTTATGATGTCTTGTAAAAGTGTTGTGAAGTCTTGTAACCCACTTTCACACTTTTCTAGGACCTTTTTATTATAATTCACCTAAATAACCCCTTTTTATCACTTACCAAGCCTTATTTCAAAGTGTTGTAAAGTGTTGTAACAAACTTTCACGCTTTCCTAGGCTTGTCATCAATAATTTGACCATTTCTTATGTTTAAATGACCCCTTAATACACTTACAAGCCCTACTTCAGTGTGTTTCAAAGAATAATCCTATTAAACATCAATTAATGCACTTTAATTTCCAACACCCATTCAAATTTCCTTGGTGACACCAAGTCACCACTAGGGGAAACTTAGTCCCACTTGGCACAAAAATCAAAATTATTTCAAAATTCTGGCAGGACATTATTTTCTAGACCTTGAGGTTCACCCGTGATGTGGTATTTTCAAGAAATTTTGTATAATCATGTATAAATATAGGGTTTTCCTCTCATTTTTCATCTTCTAATCTCCCAATTTCCTTAATACTGTAATTCATTCACTTAATGATTCTCAAGCATTCTAGGCATTCTTAAGCATGCATCCATTAGAGCTTCTACTTGCATATCTTCATATTTCTACTTCAAGGGTTTGGTGAGTTGTAGCATTTCATGTTGTTCATTCATCATTCTCTTTCCATTTCCTTTCATTTTCAATGGTTTGATTACCAAACTGGGGTTTGACCAAGGAAAACCTCTATTCACTAACCCTTAATCCTTTTTCCCCTCTTTGCATGTGTGTTTTGTAGGTCTTGTATGCATATTTTTCAAAGAGAAAGGTTTTAAAAAGGTTTCATCAATCCATCAAAGTCTTTCAAAGTCAACAAATCCCTAAAAGAAGCTTGGAGATCACCTTCAAACCAAATTCTACATATTCAAATCTAGACACCTCTTAGGAACCAAAGTGCAAACCAAGAGCTATAGATTGCATCTTTGAAATTCCCAAAAGCTAAAGGTGGAATAAGTCACCATTAGTGGAAAATTAGTCCCACCACCAGGCTTGAAATTTTTTTTCTGCAATTCCAGATACTCTTTTGGTTGAAACCTGTTCCAACAAAATTTCCTCGAAACAAGACTAAGTCACCCAGCTTGGCGTAAGTGTCCCAATAGGCTTCAATAAAAATTTCTACATGATTCCAGAACCTCTCTGCATCACATTCCAATTTCCAGGTGCACCTCTCCAATCTTATTCATTTCTATTATAGTTTACTTGCATTTTTAGTCCATTTTGCATATCACATTGTGTTAACAAACATCTTGCATTTCCTTAGCTTTGCATTGATAATTCATCTCTTTTATCAATTTATTGCATTTAGGGTATTCCATTTAGAAATATTTCAATCATATTAGCATTAGTCTTTAGTGAACCACTAAGTTTTTATGGGATACCTTTCTCCTTTTAGGTGCAAAACCCTAGAAGTGCAAGACAGTGACAATCCATAAAAATTTGGGGTTCAATGATAAAGAATGAAGTGGTGATGGAGCTTACTAGAGCCAAGTTTGAAAAATTTACCCTAACAATGGATGACATTGAAGATCTAGCAATTAAATAAGCTACAATAATGATTGGCTACAAGATATTTTATATAAATAGAGAGAATTATTTCACTTCCACTATGATACACATGGCTCATCAGATGATGAGAGAAGGAAAAGAATTTGATATTTGTGAGATCTTATGATTACAATTGTTGGAAAAATTATAGAAGATTAAGGAGTCAAAATACCATTTCTAATATGGTACTCTTATCATTTTCTTAATGTTTTACTTTCTCAATGAGTTTCCTGGAGTGAAGAATGTAGTATGGCAAGATAATATTCTTGTAGTTGTTCAAATTAGAGATCATTTAAGGAGATTTCCTGGTAAAGAGTCTTCTAATTCAATGTTGTGGGGATTCGTTAAACCTTTTCAATCTCAAATTCAAGAGAGAGAAAGGGTTTTAGGTAATGTTGTGGATAAGTATAAGAATTAATTAACATTTATAGTTGGCAGAGATTACTACTACATGGAAGCAATTGAACCCATAACTGTTTAGGTTCTAGAGGTACCTTATGAGGTAGATGAGTTTGAGTGCATTGGTCTTGTAGAGATTGTGTTGAGAAAACCTAGAGATACAATAGTTGAAAGATTTGGTACTTATAAAGATAAATAAAGTAAAGACAACCTGGAAAAGAAAAAGAAGGATATTGAAGAAAAGGCTGAAAAGATGAAAGGGTAT
This sequence comes from Sequoia sempervirens, assembly GCA_007258455.2. Taxonomy (NCBI): domain Eukaryota; kingdom Viridiplantae; phylum Streptophyta; class Pinopsida; order Cupressales; family Cupressaceae; genus Sequoia; species Sequoia sempervirens. Next base: position 23,025,148 of record VDFB02056351.1, read on the forward strand.
GTGCAGGATCATAATGGAAAAAATAGGCCCTTAAGTGGCAATGAAAATTAAAAAAAATCAGAGTTAGGAAACTTGATCTAAAAATTTGAATAAATTATCTATATCATTTCAAAAATATGCAAGAATAGAATCTTTGGAAAATTGAATGTAGTTTCTAAACTACTAGGTTTATTTTTTTTTAAAGATCTATTTGGTGAAAATTTGAAATTTCAATGCAGTAGTACTTAAATTTTAGGGAAAAAATAAGAAGTAGGTGTCTGTCTGACCACCCTAACCACAATAAAATGAAAATATTTTTTTATAAGATTTTAGATATAAGTAGAGGACTCATGTCCCATGTGATGCATAATTTTGTAATTTTTTCCAAGTAAATAATTAATTATGATTTTTTATTACAACTTTTAAAAAAAAATATAAAACTAATTAATCTTTTAACTTGGTCAAAACTTCATGAAATTCAATTTTTTAATCCCATAGTATGTGAATCATAGAATGTGGCGCATGTTCCAGGTTCAAAAAATATGATACCGTTTCAAAGTTATAGATGTTTTTCAATCAGCCTATCAATCAGGACTTTACTTGTAATTTAAATAGAAAAATGAATAATAATTATTTATTAAATTCAAAGTAAAGCATAATTTATATTGGTGGAAAGCTGAGAATCTCCTTTAGAAACCCTTTTCATTTCATCAATTTTGGATTAAAAAAAAGTCATCAACCACATGGGCGAAGTCTAGAAAAGCAAGGTAAGTTGTTAAACATGTTTTTTGTGTTGACTTTTTAGGATTGGCATGTCCTACCCAAATTCCAAAGCAAGCCCGAGGCTAACCCCTAGGCAGTAAGGTTTGTGTCAGAAATATCAAATATCTGATTTATTTTATATATGATTTTAAAAAATGTTATACAGTTTATAATATATGATTTAAAAAATGCAATAAATAGTTTATAGTTTATTTTAATATATCTAGTTTAGAATATACAATATAGTTTATAATTTAATATATAATATACAATTTATGATAATCTCTTATGGAATTATGTATTTAATATCTAACATATTATATTATTAAGTATAATATTTAAATATTATTTCTATATTTTAGTTAATGTATAAATATTTATATATATATATATATCACTCAATCACTCATATCTCTCTCCCCTCTACCCTTAACCCTAAACCATAAACCCTTAACCCTTAAAATTTCTACCCTCTACTCTCTCTCTCTGAAGTCTCTCTCTCCTAACCCCTCTCCCTCTCTCAGGTCTCTCTCTCTCTCACTCCATCTATATCTCTCCCTCTACCCTTAACCCTAAACCCTAAATCCTTAACCCTTAAACCCTCTACCCTCTACCATTAACCCTATATACCCTCTATCTCTCTCCCACTCCCTCTCTATCTCTCTCAAGTCTCTCCATCCTAGCCCCTCTCCCTCTCTCAAGTCTCTCTCTCAGAGTCACTCCCTCTATCTCTTTCCCCTCTACCCTCTACCCCTTAAACCTTCTACCCACTACCCTTAACCCTCTACCCTCTCCCTCTCTCAGGTCTCTCTCTCTCTCTCTCACTTTCTCCCTCTATATCTCTCCCTCTACCCTTAACCCTAAACCCTTAACCCTTAAACCCTCTACCCTCTACCATTAATCCTATATACCCTCTATCTTGTTGGATGTTGAGGTTGTATTGATGATATGTGGTTTTCATTGATGTCAACACTATTAGAATAAATGTTTTTGAAGTTTTATATGTCGAGGATATTGAGAAAATTGTAATAAATGAGTTTCAGGTTGTCAGTGGTGAAGTGAAGTTCAGTATGGTAGTTATTTTTGTATGTTGTTGATCAAAGATTATGGACTAAAGGGTTTGTTTCTGAGTGTATATAGTTTATCCACGTCAGAGTTTTAGAGATCCACATAAAGATTTGATCAAGTTATGAATATTTCCATTCAGATAGTTTTTTTGTTTCTTCAATTGGTGTTCCTGATTGAAGATGATGCTATTTCAGTTAGTTGAGTTGTTGTAGATGCTTCTCTTGTGATTCATGATGCTTGTGGATGTTTCTAGGTCATGTTCTATCTTTGTTGCACGTCTGCATTGATCGTTGTGATCGTGGTTGGCGATTTTCTCTTGCATGTTCATGTTTTTCTTGTTCTTGGCCAACATAGTGTTTGTAGCATGTTGTGGATCTTCAAGGAGAAATTAATTGAAGTGTCACAGATATATAAGAGTGATTGTTTATTCAAATTTAAGAGTGGAAAAGGTGTGCTTCTATGTGTGTACATGAATAATGTTCTAAATCATTTAAAGGTAGAGCAGAGTGTGAATAATTGTGAAGAAATGTGAAGAAGAGTGAAGAAGAGTGAAGAAGTGTTCATGTGCTTAATTGAAACTATAATCAGGCATTAGCAGATGCTATTTTCTCAGTTCAAAATCTGGATGGCTTTAATCTGAATCTCTTTGTAAGACAGTGTGTCTTCCTTTGTAATTGAGCAGTGAGCTCTAGGAAGTGTTCTTGAATGCATGTGCATTCCCCATATTTCATTTTCATTATAATTTTAATAGGGTATTATCTTGTGGACTGACCTCCATCATGGTTTTTCCCTTAATAGGGTTTCCATGTAAAAAAACTTGGTGCTATGTGAGTTTATGATGTGTTGATGATTTATGTTTTCATGGTTAACAATCAAATCATAGAATAAGGTTAATAAGTTGAATAAGTTTTGAATTTATGTGACAACTGATTTACCCTCCCTCTCAGTTGTCTGCCCTTGTATTGCCAAAAATTGGTATAAGAGCAGGTTCCTTGAAAGAAGTTTAACAACTTAAGGTGATCTAGGATGACAAGTTACAAGAAATATAGTTTGAGTTTTGATGTAACAAATTACTCTTTGTGGAAGACTCAAATAGAATGCCATTTGAGATGCATTGGTGAACCCTACTGGAGCATTACAAGTAATATGTATATTATTCCACAAAATGGTCCTACTACTTTTGCTAAAATCAGAGATGTTGAGTATAATATCTGGGCTAAGGAAGCTTTATTGAGTGCTTTGACTGATTCTAAGATGACAAATGTTATGGATCTGAACACTGCTTATGAGAGCTGGAAAAAGTTGGAAACCTTGTATAAAGGTGATGCTAATGTAAAGATTTCTAATTTGTAGAGTTTGAAAGGGAAATTTGAAAGGTTGAGAATGGGTGATGATGAGAACATTAATACTTTCATGCAAAGAGTGAATGAACTTGTGTGTGGTATTAGATGTGCTGGTGGAAAGATAAATGAATTTGAGATTATTGCTAAAGTGCTTAGATCCATGCCTGATTCTTACAAAGTCAAAGCTGGTGCTATTGAAGAGCTCCATACTGTAACAAATATAACTAGAGATACATTGGTTGGTAAGCTGACTACTTTTGAGTTGAGAAAAATTGGTGATTCCCTTCCTAAGTTTGAATATGCATTTAAGGCTACTACTTCTGGAAGAGATAGACAAAGATATGATATGGGTGAGAGTTCATCTAGAAAGACATTCAAGTATGAGGATGAAATCAGATAGATTGAACAAGAAGAAAGAGAGCTAGAAGAGATGGAAGCACTATTGTCAAAAGAGTACCGAGAGGAAAAGGTAAGTATGAAGGAAAATTACCTCTTAATTTCTTTTCTTACAATAAGATAGATCATTTTGCATCAAGGTGTCCAGAAAGAGCTGCTAAACCAATACATAACAAGCCTAGATTTCAGAAGAAGTGTTACTATGTTGTTGATGAAGGAATGATAGATGATGAATCTTATAAAGGAAATAGAAGTGATGATGAATGGGAATTTATTGCTATCAAGGAAAATATTCATGTATCTACTAAATTTGCTAGTTGTACAAATGTGGAGAAAGCCCTGGCTGCTCAAGTTGAAGAAAAAGATGAATGGTTAATTGACAGTGGATGTTCACATCATATGACATGATACAAAAGTAAGTTTGTAATCTTGGAAAAGTATGATGGTGGTGTTGTGATATTTGGTGATAATACAACTGGTGTGATCCATGGAAGAGGTTGCATTTCTCTTGATGGTAAGCATAATACTGCTGATGTTCTATATGTAGAAGGCTTGAAGCATAATCTTTTTAGTGTTGGTCAAATGGTTGATAAGGGATACAATCTTCAGTTGAAGGATGGAAAGTGCAAAATATTGAGTTCCAGAAATGAAATTGCATCATGTACAAAAAAAAAGGTAATACCTTTCACTTGAGTGTTTCTAGTAAAATTTGTTTGATTGCTCAAGTTGATGAAATTTGGTTATGGAATAGGAGGTTGTGTCATGTTAACTTTGATAATATTGTCAAGATAAGTTCCACTAAGGCTCTGAGAGATCTACCTAAGTTGGTGAAACCTACCAATGCAATATGCAAGGAATGTCAATTGGGAAAGCAAACTAGGATTTCATTTCAGAATAAAAAGAATTGTTCAAATGAATTGTTAGAGCTTGTGCATACTAATCTATGTGATCCCTCTAAGGTTAGAATTTTACAAGGTTATAGGTATTTCATGTTACTCATTGATGATTATTCTAGAATGGTATGGGTTACTTTCTTAAGGGAGAAATTTGAAGCACTGGAAAAGTTCAAGATCTTTAAAGCTATGGTTGAGACAGAGATAGGTTTGAAGATTAAATGTCTGAGATCATATAGAGGTGGTGAATTCACTTCTAGTGAATTTAATACTTTTTGTGAAGAACATGGAATAAAGAGACAATTATCTGCACCGCAGACCCCTCAACAAAATGGAGTTGTGGAAAGGAAGAACATAACAATTGAAGATGCTACTAGAACTATTATGTTGGAAGGAAATGTTCCTCATATCTATTGGAGAGAAGTCGTGAGTACTTTTGTGTACACACTCAACTGGGTACAAATCAAAGGTGATACTTGTAAGACCCATTTTGAGCTATGGACATGTCAAAAGCCTACTGTTAAATACTTCAAGATATTTGGATATTAAGAGAGATGAAGACATAGGAAAGTTTGATTTTTAATGAGTGATGAAGGTATCTTTCTGGTTTATGCTACTAAAATTAAGGCCTACCATTGTTACAATAAAAATATTGAAGAAAATGGTTGAAAGTGAAAATGTTAAGGTTGATGAAGACTTTGGTACACTGTCCAGAACTTGTGGATATGACTTTGATGATCAGGATGATAGTACAAACAAAGAAAAGAAAGTTCAGACTACGAATCAAGTGCAAATCAATCCAATAAAACAAGAAAATGAAGAAGAAGGAGAAACTGGTGAAAGAGTAGAAGAGCCTGAAGTTGAAGAAAAGCGTCAGAAGATTGAATCATTTAGAAGATCATATTATAGGTGATAAGAACAAAGGTGTCCAAACTAGGAGAAAGATTGTAGAAGAGTATTGCTTGATTTCAAAGACTAAGCCTACTAGTGTGAATGAAGCATGTAAACATGAGCATTGGATTGAAGCAATGAAAGAAGAGTTAAAACAAATTGAAAAGAATGATACATGGATTCTTGTTCCCAAAACTAAGGATAAGAATGTCATTGGAACCAAATGGGTCTTTAGAAACAAAATCAATGAGCAAGGTGAAGTGGTTAGAAACAAAGAAAGATTGGTATGTAAAGGATATTCACAAATGGAAGGAATTGATTTTGAAGAGACCTTTGCCCCTATTGCTAGAATTGAAGCTATAAGATTATTTCTTGCCTATGCTACTCACAAGAACTACAAAGTTTATTAGATGGATGTAAAATCAGCTTTTCTAAATGGTGAATTGGTAGAAGTGTATACTGAGCAACCTGATGAATTCGAGTTGACTGATAAAGAAGATATGGTGTGTCAGTTGAAGAAAGAATTGTATGGACTCAAGCAAGCCCCTAGAGTATGGTATGCAAGATTGGACAAGTATTTGTTGAAGCTTGGATTTAACAAAGGTATTGTTGATAGTAATCTATATTTCAAGAATGATGATAAAGATTTGATTGTTGAATTCTTTGTTGATGATATTGTTTTTGGAGGAGATGATGCTTTGTGCATGAAGTTTTCTAATGAGATGCAGAATGAATTTGAGATGTCTATGATTGGTGAGATGAAATTATTTTTGGGATAGCAAATTACTCAATTAGATAAAGGGATTTTTATATCTCAGTCCAAGTATGTGAAGGAATTGTTGAGGAATTTTGGTATGGAAGATTCAAAGCCAATTGGTACACCCATGGTCACTGGATCCAAGTTGACAATAGAAGATGATTCTCCAAAATAAAATTAGACAAGATACAGATCAATGATTGGTGGATTGTTGTACTTAACTCAAACTAGGCCTGATATCATGAATGTTGTATGTATTGTTGTAAGATTTCAAGCTAATCCGAAAGAATCTCATGTGACTATTGTGAAGAGAATTTTCAGATACTTGAAGGGAATTATTGATCTTGGCCTATGGTATCCTAAAGATGATGATCTTACTTTGAGTGCCTTTACTGATGCTGACTGGGAAGGAGATGTGAATGATAGAAAAAGTACTAGTGGTGGAGCATTTTTCTTGGGTAAGAAGCTAATTTCATGGTTAAGCAAGAAGAAAAATTCCATTTCCTTGTCTACTGTAGAGGACGAATACATTTTTTTTGCTAATAATTGTACTCAAGTCCTTTGGATGATACAGATGTTGAAGGATATCAAAATTATATATGATGAGCTTATTGCTATATTCTGTGATAACTCAAGTGTTATTAACATTTCCAAGAATCTGGGGTTGCATTCAAAAACAAAGCATATATCTATCAAGTTTCACTTTTTGAGGGAGAACGTAAGTGAAAAGGAAGTCAAATTGGAATATGTGCCTACTAAGGAGAACATTGCAGACATTGTTACAAAGTCATTCCCTAAGGATACTTTTGAGTATCTCAGAGGGAAGTTAGGGGTGATTACCCCTCCTAATCAGAACTAAGGATGCATTGCATTGCATCAGTCCATGCATTTCAAAGTCATATCTTGTCTCAGATTGATGTTGTGGTGGCTGCTACTTAGGGGGAGTAGTCATATTTTTAGAAATTCAGATATGTGGTTAAGAGCTTAGAGAACTTTTTCATTGATGTCAAAGGGGGAGAAGATTCATGTGAAAAAATGGTGATTATTTGAGGAGAAGAGCCTTATGGGGAGAAAGATTATCTGAGTGTTGAGGAGAAGGTGAGTCAAAACCTAAGCAGGATTTAGTTGCATTGATGGTGTTTTTCACATCATGTGTTGCCATCAATGCCAAAGAGGGAGATTGTTGGATGTTGTGGTTTTATAGATGATATGTGGTTGTCATTGATGTCAACACTATTAGCATAAATGTATTTGAAGTTGTATATGTTGAGGATATTGAGAAAATTGTAATAAATGAGTTCTAGGTTGTCAGTGGTGAAGTGAAGTTTAGTATGGTGGTTATTTATGTACGTTGTTGATAAGAGGTTGTGGACTAAAGGGTTTGTTGCTTAGTGTATATATTTTATCCACGTCAAAGTTTTAGAGATCTGCATGAAGATTTGATAGGGTTATGAAGATTTCCATTCAGACAATTTTTATGTTTCTTCAGTTGGTGTTCCTGATTGAAGATGATGTTATTTTAGTTAGTTCAGTTGTTGTGGATGCTTCTCTTGTGATTCGTGATTCTTGTATATGTTTTTAGATCGCGTTCTATCTTTTTTGCACATCCACATTGATCGTTCTGATCATGGTTGGTGATTTTCTCTTACGTGTTCATCTTTTTCTCATAGTGTTTGTAGTGTGTTGTGGATCTTCGAGGAGAAATTAATTGAAGTGTCATGGATATATAAGAGTGATTGTTTATTTGAATTTAAGAGTGGAAAAGGTGTGCTTCTGTGTGTGTGCAAATAATTTTCTAAATCATTCAAAGGCAGAGTAGAGTGTGAAGAATTGTGAAGAAGTGTGAAGAAGAGTGAAGAAGAGTGAAGAAGTGTTCATGTGCTTAATTGGAACTATAATCAGGCAATAGCAGATGCTATTTTCTCAGTTCAAATTTTGGATGGCTTTAATCCATATCTTTTTGTAAGAAAGTGTGTCTTCCTTTGTAATTGAGTAGTGAGCTCTAGGCAGTGTGCCTGAATACATGTGCATTCCTCATATTTCATTTTCATTATACTTTTAACAAGGTATAATCTTGTGGACTGACCTCCACCGTGGTTTTTCCCCTAACAGGGTTTCCATGTAAAAAATCTTGGTGTTATGTGAGTTTTTGATGTGTTGATGATTTATTTTTTCATGGTTAATAATCAAATCAGGGAATAAGGTTAATAAGTTGAAAAAGTTTTGAATTTCTGTGACAACTGATTCACCCCCCTTCTTAGTTGTCTACCCTTGTATTGCCAACATATCTCTCTCCCACTCCCTCTCTCTCTCTCTAGTCTCCCCCTCCTACCCCCTCTCCCTCTCTCAGGTCTCTCTCTTAGAGTCACTCCCTCTATCTATTTCCCCTCTACCCTTAACCCTAAAACCCTAAACCCTTAAACCCTCTACCCTCTACCCCCCTCTCCCCCTCTCTCTCTCTCCTACCACCTCTCCCTCTCTTAGGTCTCTCTCTCTCTCCTCCCTCCTCTACCTCTCTCCCCTCTGCCTCTACCCCCTCTCCCCTCTCTCTCTCTCCTACCACCACCTCTCCTCTCTTAGGTCTCTCTCTCTCTCCTCCCTCCTCTGCCTCTCTCCCTCTACCCTTAACCCTAACCCTAGCCCTTAAACCCTAAACCCTTATAAGCCCTCTATCTCTCTCACTCCCTCTTGCTCTCTCTCAAGTCTCTCACTCAATCACTCCTATCTCTCTCCCCTCTACCCTTAACCCTCTACCCTCTATCTCTCTCCTCCCTCCCTCCCTCTATTTCATGACTCCCTCTATCTCTCTCCCTCTACCCTTAACCTAAACCATAAACCCTTAACCCTTAAACCCTCTACCCTCTACTCTTTCTCTCTCAAGTCTCTCCCTCCTACCCCTTTTCCCCCTCTTAGGTATCTCTCTCTCAGTCACTCCCTCTATATCTATTTGTCTACCCTTAACCCTAAACCCTTAATCGTTAACCCTTAAACCCTCTACCCTCTATCTCTCTCCCACTCCCTCTCTCTCTCAAGTTTATCCCTCGTACCCGCTCTCCCTCTCTCAGGTTTCTCTCTCTCAGTCACTTTCTCTATCTCTCTCCCCTCTTCCCTTAAGCCTTAAACCTTAAACCCTCTACCCTTTACACTTAATCCTCAACCCTCTCTCTCTCTCTGTCTCTCTCTTTGTCTCTCTGTCCCTCCTACCCCCTCTCCCTCTCTCAGATCTATGTCTCATAGTCACTCCCTCTATCTCTCTCCCCTCTCCCCTTAACCCTGAAACCCTCTACCCTCTACCCTTAACCCTCTACCTCTCTCTCTCTCTCTCTCTCTCTCTCTCTCTCCTCTCTCTCTCTCTCTCTCTCTCTCTCTCTCTCCCTCCTACCCCTCTCCCTCTCAAGTCCTATCTCTCTCTCTCCTCCTCCCTCTATCTCTCTCCTCTACCCTTAACCTAAACCTAAACCCTTAACCCTTAAACCCTCTACCCTCTACTCTCTCTCAAGTCTCTCTCTCCTATCCTCTCCCTCTCTTAGTTCTCTCTCTCTCTCTCTCACTCCTCTATATCTCTCCCTCTACCCTTAAACCTTCTACCCTCTACCCTTAACCCTCTACCCTCTCTCCCCCTCCTACCCCCTCTCCGTCTATCTATCTCTCTCTCACTCACTCCCTCTATCTCTTGTTGGAAAAATGAAGAAGATTGACTATCTCTACAATTTTTGTGTTGTCATTGATGTCACCATGTTGTGATTACAAGTTTTAGGTTGTGCCTAATCTAGTATTTTGGTCTAGTATCTGAACTGGTATTTGTACTCCTCTCTCTAGTATTATTTCCCGCACTCCTCCACGGTCGACTGTTACTACTTGCATTTTTGGGAAATGGTTTGTAGGTGTTGAGATCATGTACATTCAAGATCTTATGTATCTAGATGCTCATATGGTGTATCAGCAATTCAGTGATATTTGCAAATGTGCTATTAGGTCAATCCTTGGCTGACCTAATGAATGGTGAATTAATTTTTGTTATGCAAATATATGTGTGACCTATCCTAGGTTTGTGTTGACTTGATATAGCATGTTATGAAGACTTTGGGATTGCTTGAAGTTGACTATTAGTATTTTTGGTAAATATGATGTGCATCTAATTAAGGTGATCTATTTGATGCTTGCAATTGAGTCAAGTATATATATTGGATAGGGTTGAAGATTAAAGTAGCGAAAAAAGTGTGGATGTTGGAATTTGAAGTGTGATAGTGTGTGTGAAAGTGAGCGAATATAATGAGGTGTGTTAAGTCAGTGTATTGAGCATCACTGAAATTGTATCAACACTTGTTAGGTGCATTATTCTCAATTCATTTTGGCTGTAAAGCCTTCTTTTGTTTTGTAAATCCTTTTGTAGGCAATGAGCCTCCCTATAAGTAGTGAGCTTTTGTATCTAGATAGTGAGTACGTTTTGGGCAGTGAGCCTTATATTTTCTCAGTTCTAGAACAATTTTATATTGTGAGTTAATCCTCACCGTGGTTTTTCCCTCATTGGATTTTCCACATAAAATCCGGTGTTCAGTGTTTTATCTTACTTTCTATTTTGTATCTCTTGATTATGTTTAATAACAAAACAATTTGATTGTGGAATGGATTTATGTTGAAGCTTTAAAATTAATTTTCTAGGACAATTGATTCACCCCTCCTCTCAGTTGTCTTGCATCCTTTAACAATTGGTATCAGAGTGTTGGTTCCTTGGTGAAGAGATTAACCACTTGAGGAGGATCCTAAAGATTGTTTAGATGGATGATAAAGGAGAGCTCTAGATTACTCTTGAGGATCTTGACAAAGTGGAAAGAAAAGATAGAGATTTGAAGGAAAATCTTGATGATGTAAATGAATGTGTCCAAAAGTTGAAAGAACTAAAGAAATTCAAGGAAAGACAAGGAAGTAAGTGAGTAGATAAAACAAGAGATAATTAGATTGAAAGTGTCGATAGAAGAAAAGAAAAGAATTAAAGAATGTCTTAATACAATGGTGTAGAACAAAGTTGATGAATGCTCTAAACTTGAACAGGAGATGGTGAACCTAAGGATTGAATTGGAGAAGGCAAAGCTTTGTGAGAACAAGTTCAAATCTAGCTCTGATAAGCTTGAAGAATTAATTGCTGGACATAAATCAAGTAAAGACAAAGTTTGTTTGGGAAATGATGTAGGTGAAAGTTCTAAGGGAAATAAAATGACTTAGGACAAGGGTAAGTAGAAGAGGAAGTTTGCAAGAAGATAGCCTATGAGACAACCTAATTCCTAGAGGTATCCCTCTTTCAATGGTATTTTTTTTCCTACAATAAATATGGTCATAAAGCAATAGAATGCAAAAGCAGAATGAATCAGAATCAATTTCCTAGCTCTTTTTCTAGAAAATGGTTTTCATGCAATAAATTTGGACATAAGGCTACTGAATGCAGATGTCAGGTTAGAATGATTAGTAGGGTGATGATGAATAGATTTCATAGAGGTAGAATGAATCAATCCTTTAATGGCTACTGTGCAACAAATTTGGACACAGATAAATTAGTGTGGTTTGAGAGGTAATGGAGGTCAAACTAATTAGAAAATTTTTTTCTGCTATAACTGTAATAAACCTAGACATATCTCAAAGGTTTATAGAAGAATGGAAAGCAGTCTACTTTAGTAGAGAAGAATGATCTGGTAAAAAAGATTGACAAAGAAGAAATGAAACAAGAGATGAATAAGAGGAAGAAGAAGAAAGAGGAAGAAGAAGAAAAACCTAAAACTATTGATGGGTTTGTACCCTCATCCGGTACAAACAACTTATTTGGTAATTAGACCTATCAAGGTCTTAGGGGGAGCATTATCAAAAAAATTATAAAACCCCCTGTTGTATGGCATGTCAGAGGCTGGCATGACGATGGAATGTGAAAAATGAGTATTCAAAAGTTTTAGAAAAGGAACCAGAAGAAATCATGTTAGTATGGAAGTTTGTAGACTGAATTATGGTTTTTTGTGTTGGGAAGGATTTTTTTAGCAACTTTTTGATGTTTACTGCATTTAATGCATGGTTAGGGAAAATTCAATGGTGTGTAAGTTGAAATCTTGTGAGTCTTCTTGATTAATTGAGCATTTGAAGAACCTGAGTGATCTTGGAAAGATATTGAAGCGAGCTTAAGCAATTCTGGAAGAAATTGGAAGAAATTAACTTAGGTAATCAAAGAATTCATTTCTCTATTTGCAAAAAGGGTAGAAGAAGAAAAATGAAGAATTCTCGAAATAAAAAATTAAAGAAAGCATAGAAATGGAGAAATAATTGAGTGATGTCCTCCCTCTGAAGCTGGAAGGAGTTGAGCTAGAGGAATTTGATCATAGGAAGATGAAAGAAATGGAACTAGGGTTGAACCAAGATGAACTACAAAACATCAAAACCCTAGGTATGGACTTGAGTGAATTTTTCTGGGTTGTCGATAAAGATTTTATTTCATTCTTATTGAATAGTTGCAATAACGGAAGCATTGTATTGGAAAAACCCTACTTGGTTATGAAGGAAGCAATTGTGGCAGTCACTCTCTTATGTAGTATCAATGACCTTCCTAGAAAGAAAACTATAAAGTATAAAGATGTGGAGGAATTGACAGGTTTTTGTAAAGACCCACATGCTTTATTGATAAACATTCTTGAAGATCTAGATGTAAGGTATATTGCGTATGATATTTCTTATAAGGTTTATTTTAGAAATCGTGAAGGTTCAACATCGGCCATTGTTATTCATATTGTGCACATGATGGTTAAGGAGAATAGGAAATTTGAATTGTGTCGCTTGTTGCTTGAGAATATTTCTAAGAATGTTCAAATGTTGGTAATTGAGGGTTGTCCCTTTCATTTCGAATCTTTGCTGGTATGCTTGGAATTTTTCTTTTTGATTTCCCTTCTAGGAAAAGATAATGTGGTATGGGAATCTAGGATTCCTATTGGAAAATAGGTTTATAGGTATCTGGAGGCATTTTCAGACTGTCCAAGTATGTGTAAATCCTATTTCACATCTTTGAAATCAAATATTTGCTCTGGTATATCTGCTTCAACTCAATTTGAGGTGGGCTCGTCCTCCAAAAAAAGGAAATTAGAGATTGTCATTAGTGAATCCCCTTTGAAATCAAAGAAGAAAATTATAACTGAAGATATCATTGACATTTCAAAAGAAAAGGAGAAAGTGTCCTCTGATGATATCAAGTCTATGTTAGTTAAGGGGAAGATGAAGAAGCTTGGTGAATTATGGAGTGCAGCATCTCCTATTGATAGACTAAAATTTAATGATGCTTTGGTAGAATACCTACTTCGGAAAGGTATTGGTGTATCAGCTATTTTTGATTTCTTGCCAAAAAATTTGTTGAGATTGTTGAAGAGAGAATGTTGCTTGAAGGTCCAAAAGGATGTAAATTTGAAGCTTTGGTTGAAAGGAGGTGTAATAAAGCTAAAGGGAGATTATCTAAACTAATTGTGAAAACAAAGAAGTGCATTAAAGAAATATCTGACATTTACAAGTATTGTCTCTGGTGGCTTGCTATGGTAGACAATTTTAGAAGTAAAATTGAAGCAATTGAGTAAGAAGTAAACAGTATTGGAAAGATTCTTTACATATTTAAAGATATTTAAGGAAAGAAAATATTGAGAGTTGGTGAACTACAAGTTGAGCTGGTTGTTTTGCAAAGAAAGAGAGATGATGTGGTTAAGACTTTTTTCCTTCTTAAGGAAATTGCTGAGGTTTGGTTAGACCATCTTTTTAGAATTCTTACTGATGCAGAAGATGCTGAAGGAAATAGTTCATATTATTCACTTATTTTACTCTGTTGGGTGTATCGGAAAGCATATGCACTCTGATGGAGTCAACTACATTTAATTGGAAGAAACTGCGTCCAGTTCTTGAGGAAAGATACGAGAAATTTTTTCAGGTGAAGAGCGTTATTTTTACTTGAATCCTGAATGTTTTATTTTTGTTGTTTTTGTTGTGAAGAAGAAGAAAAAGGGGAGAAGAAATTTTTGGTCATCTGGAAGGTTTTTGGAATATTTATGACTTTTGATGTCACCATGTTCAAATTTCTATACATCCTTTTTGGCCGCCCTTTGCCATTGATGTCAAAGGGGGGGAGATTGGAATTGGACAATTTTTGGTAGTGGGGAGAAATTTAAATTGCTGGGAGAGTTTGAAGGAGAAGTTTTTGTTCCATGTTGCCATCAATGACAAAGGGGGAGATTGTTGGAAAAATGAAGAAGATTGACTATCTCTACAGTTTTTGTGTTGTCATTGATGTCACCATGTTGTGATTACAAGTTTTAGGTTGTTCCTAATCTAGTATTTTGGTCTGGTATCTAAACCGGTATTCATATTGCTCTCTGGTATTCTTGTATGTACTCCTCTATAGTCAACTGTTACTACTTGCAATTTTTGGAAATGGTTTGTAGGTGTCGGGAGCATGTACATTCAAGATCTTACGTATCTAGATGCTCGTATGGTGTATCAACCATTTAGTGATATTTTCAAATGTGCTACTAGGTCTATCCTTGATCAACTTAATGAATGGTGAATTAATTTTTGTTATGCGAATATGTGTGCGACCTATCCTAGGTCTGTGTCGACTTGATGTAGTGTGTTGGGAAGATTTTGTGATCGGTTGAAGCTGATTGTTAGTATTTTGGTAAATATGATGTGCATCTAATTAGGCAAACCTAATTGATGCTTGTGGTTGAGTCATGTATATATATTGGATAGGGTTGAAGATTAAAGTAGCGAAGAAAGTGTGGATGTTGGTAGTTGAAGTGCGATAGTGTGTGCGAAAGTGAGTGAATATAATGAAGTGTGTTAAGTCAGTGTATTGAGCATCGCCAAAACTGTATCAACACTTGTTAGGTGCATTATTCCTAGTTAATTTTGGTTGTAAAGCCTTCTTTTGCTCTATAAATCCTTTTGAAGGCAGTGAGCCTCCCTGTAAGTAGTGAGCTTTTGTATCTGGACAATGAGTCCTTTCTGGGCAGTGAGCCCTTGGTAGTGAGCCTTATATTTTCTTAGTTCTAGAACAATTTTATATTGTGAGTTAATCCTCATCATGGTTTTTCCCTCAATAGGTTTTCCATGTAAAATCTAGTGTTTAGTGTGTTATCTTACTTTTTGTTTTGTATCTCTTGCTTATGTTTAATAACAAAATAGTGTGGTTGTGGAATGGATTTATGATAAAGCTTTAAAATTTATTTTTTGTGACAACTAATTCACCTCCCTCTCTCAGTTGTCTTGCATCCTTTAACATCTCTCTCCCACTCCCTCCCTCCCTCTCTTTCACTGACTCCCTCTATCTCTCTCCCCTCTACCCTAAACCCTAAACCCTTAACCCTTAACCCTTAACCCTTAACCCTTAAACCCTCTACCCTCTACTCTCTCTCAAGTCTCTCATACCCCCTCTCCCTCTCAGGTCTCTCTCCCTCTCTCTACCTCTATATCTCTCCTACCCTTAACCCTAAACCCTTAAACCCTCTACCCTCTACCATTAAATCTATACCCTCTATCTCTCTCCCTCTCTCTCTCTCTCTCAAGTCTCTCAGGTCTCTCTCTCTCTCTCACTCACTCCCTCTATCTCTCTCCCCTCTACCCTTAACCCTAAACCCTTAAACTCTCTACCCTCTACCATTAACCCTATACCCTTTATCACTCTCCCACTCCCTCTCTCTCTCAAGTCTCTCCCTCCTACCCACTCTCCCTCTCTTAGGTCTCTCTCTATCAGTCACTCCCTCTATCTCTCTCCCCTCTACCCTTAACCCTAAACCCTAAAGCCTTAACCCTTATACCCTCTACCCTCTACCCTTAACCCTCCCTTTCTTTATCTCTCTCCCACTCCCTTGCTCTCTCTCTCTCTCTCAAGTCTCCCTCTATCTCTCTCTCAAGTCTCCCTCTCTCTCTCTCACTCACTCCCTCTATCTCTCTCACTCACTCACTCTATATCTCTCCCTCTACCCTAAACCCTTAACCTTTAAACCTTAAACCCTTAAACCTTAAACCCTTAACCCTTAAACCCTAAACCCTTAATCCCTCAACCCTAATCCCTCAACCCTATATCATCAACCCTCTACCCTCAACCATCTCTCTCTCCCCCTCTCCTCTTCTTCCTCTCTTACCCTCTCTCTTCCCCCTCTTAATTATCTCTCTCCCCCTCTTTCTATCTCTCTCTCTCTCTCCCTTTCCTTCTCTCTTTGTCTTTATCTCTCCCTTCCCCCTCCTAATTCTCTCTCTTCCCCTCTTTGTCTCTATCTCTTTCCCTTTCCCTCTCTCTCTCTTTCTCTCTCTCTCTCTCTATATCTCTCTCTCTCCCTTTCCCTCTCTCTATCTCTCTCCCTTTCCCTCTCTCTCTTTGTCTCTCCCTTTCCCTCTCTCTCTCTTTGTCTCTCCCTTTTCCTCTCTCCCCCTCTCTCTCTCTTGCCCACCCTCCACCTCCTAATTACTATTAGGTATATGTGTGGAAAAATTGAATATCCAATTTATAACACTAAAATCTTAACATTACAATACATTTTAATTTTTTTTTCAAATTAGATATCAGATTTTATCCAATATCGGATTTTTGGGCCATAGAAAAACCCTATGTGGGTCGTTTTGGGCATCCCAATGGGCCCTACATTCTATTTGCAAGCTTTGCAGGTGAAAAAAGCATAATTTCAGATAGGAAGAGACAAAGAACAACTTTTTGGAGCATCTTGTACTTAAATTTGTCATAAGCAACCTTTTGTTTAGGATCTTTGATGAGGTATAATGGGGAGCAGTAGTCGTCAGAAGCAAAAACATAAGAGAAAGCTTTAAAAAGAAAAAATTGAAGCATATGGACAAAGAGATGGAGAAGGTCATAGGAAGAGAAGACAAGGCATGTTAAATATTAGTGAACTTGAGCCCTTTGGTCTTTCAAGTGAAGAGGAAATTGAATATGTTCAAGGTGAAAATGTTGGAATTGAAGATGTTGAACATGATATTGAAATTGGGAATGAAATTATTGAAATTGATATTGAAAATGTTCAAGGTGAAATTTTTGGAATTGAAGATGTTGAACATGATATTGAAATTGATATTGAAAATGTTTAAGGTGAAAATGTTGAAATTGAAGATGTTGAACATAATATTGAACCAAGTGTAAATTATGTTTCACCAGATTATATTAGAAATGAAGAACCTTGTGTGGAAGAAAGACATATTCCAAATTCAAGACCTTCGAGAACCCCTAAATGGTTACTTGAAATGGATGAGAACATTATAAACAATTTTGAAGGAAAGAGGTCAACACGAACCATTCGGTTGTGGGCTACACAACTTTTCAACCAATATTTTAGCAATAAGACATTGACCGAGAAATGCCAAATTTTTGTACAATTGCTAAAGATGCAAAAGATGAGACCTTTGCTAGCCAAATTCAAGATTCGTGTGAACAAGAAGACCGAAAAAAAATCTATTATTGTCAAAAAATATTTTTAATGCTCTCAAGTCTATTGGAAAAAATAACAAGGAAAAAGATAAGAGAGCTACTCGAAGAGTCATTACAACTGCCCTAGTAAGCCATCAATTGAAAAAGGCTCACTTTATGAGACAAACTTGTATTGATTTTGACCTAAATCGTAAAACTTTGGATAGAGTACTTGCAAGAAGAAAAATAATAGATGATCCTCTTCAAAATGATACATGGGATTTTTCCAGGAGGCTTCCACATGTTGATAAGAAGCTAATCGATAATGTAGAGCAGGTAATTCAGCAATTTTGGCATGATAACTCTAGAGTATCGCCCAATCCAAAGGATGTTTTAAAGTTAAGAATTGGCAATCGAGACCATACACCGCATCCTAAATTTTTCTTAGAATCAAGCCAAACAATGTTGTTCAAAATTTTTATTGAAACACATCCAAATATGGAAATCTCACAAAGGACTTTTGAAGGTTTGAAGCCATTTTATTGTGTGCCTCTTAAAATTCATAATATTTGTTGAAAATACCATGTGGAGTTTTCAATGTACCATGAAATATTATGCTATATTCATTCTACTTTGCATACTAATGAAATGTTGCAGGAATTTGGTGCAATGCATCTTCCAAAGTCATCAAGGAACTTGCTAGATCTATTTTTATGTTCTAGAGATGATGGTTGCCTTTTCTATAGAAATGATTGTTTAAATGTGAAGTGCTCACAATGTGGTGGCTTGTCAAAGTTTTTTCAATGTTTTCATGAGGGTTCCAAACATGAATTTGGAAAGAATCTTGTTGAGAAAAAGAGATATGAGATAGTCAAATATACTTTGCAGAGTGGAGGTGAAGGTTCTAGATGTGAGTTGGTTACAAAAGAATGTAGTGTTGCTAATTGTCTTTCAGATTTTAAGGATAATCTTTTCTACAAGTATGTAAGGCATAGCCATAGGTCTTAGTGGTTGGATCAACAATTCAGGATGTGTAAGGACTCTTTTCTAATTGGCACTATTATATCAGTGGTTGATTTTGTAGAAAACTACACATTGCAACCACAAAATGAGGTACAATCTTAGTATTACAATTCCATTCAAATTGCTATTTTTGTCCACAACATTTAGACATGCACCTGATAGTACAAAAGAGGATCGAAAGATAATCAGAGAGTATCATTTTTATGAGTGATGATAGATCTCACTCATCTGAGTATGTCCAGCATTGTTTCAATATTTTTTTTAAGTTCTTGTCAGAGCATGATATAGTAGTGGGTTGACATCTCATTTGGTCAAATAACTGCATAGGTCAATTCAAGAATGCTCATATGTTTCATTGGTTGAGTAGAATGCATGTAGAGAGGGGTGTACCTCATATTTGAAGTTTTTTTGAAGCTGGGCATGGGAAAGGGGAGCATGATGGAGCAAGTGCATGTGTAAAGAGAGCTCTAATTAAGGATAAATTGAATATTTTAGGAGCAAAATTTAGTGATGCACATTCTATTGTTGATTGTAGTTCAGCATTGTCACAGGGAGGGACACTTGATTCAATAGTGTGCAAATTATTTTGGTTGGTTGAGGAGGGTATAGTGGGAGGCAAATTGGATTTTCATACACTCAAAGATTCTTCAAAGATGCATTCATTTTGAAGCTTAGATGCAAGCACATGGACCGTTTGGACATGAGAGTTGGCTTGTTTTTGTCAGAGTTGTATTCAGTGTGAGTGGGATCAATGCGAGTCAAGTGAGTGGGTGGATACATGGGTTCCACAATATCTAACTCCTTTATCTCAAACAATATCCATGGCAAATGACACAATGGAAAGTTTAGTTTATTATGACCATCTTTCATATCTACTATATCCAGGACATGTTTTTGCAATTGTTGCACTGTAGGGGAATGAAGAGAGATCAGACTATTGGTTGGATCGATGTGTATGGGTAAAGCATAAGCTAACACAACTAATGGAAGATGTTGATGGTTTTTTGTATCCTACAGGTTTAGTTGTGGTTGCAGGAACTTGGTTGAGACCATACATGATTAGAAAGAATGGCATACCTGCATTTGAAGACTACGAGAAACACAAAACCATTCTCATGTATTCGTACCTTGTTATAGCAACAAATGTTAAGTTGTTGAAGCATCATGCCAAACCAAAGATAAAACAACTATGGAAACTTAGTAATGTTTATCATGAAGCAATATTGGATACTCTTAAGCAAAGAGATGACCCTTCAGGAACACTTGAATAGCATATTCAAGAATGGAAGGTACAATGCTTAGGTTCATTATGCTTAAGTTCACTAGTGTTTTGTATTTAATATTGATATTTTGTATAATCTTGTAATGCAGGTGTCTTTCATACTAATATTTTGTATACTCTTGCAATGTAGGTGTCTTTAATAGTGATATTTTGTATACTCATTTAATGATTGCAACTTGACTGCCCTAAGAAGGTAATATGCACTTTGTCAATGTGATTCACTTCATTGTCAATATGGCATTGACTTTTCTTGATGGTTGTCACATATATTGTTCTCCTTGTCTTCCTGTGATTAATATGACTATCATATAATGTGATTAATATGATTATTTTATTGTACTTTTAATCTACCTTGCATGTGTGAAAAGGGACCAAACCTAATTAGAATAATATATATTGGTTATTTTAAGCATCTTTTATAGTTTGAATTACCAATTCATCATCATTTAGGTTGTTTAGAATAATATAGATTTGTTATTGTAAGCATCTTTTATAGTTTGCATTACCATTTCATCATCAATTAGGTCATTTAGAATAATATAGATTGGTTATTCTAAGCATCTTTTGTAGTTTGCATTACCAATTCATCATCATTCAGGTTGTTTAAAATAATATATATTTGTTAGTCTAGCATATTTTCTATTGTGACAATATAGATTTCTCATTTGACAACTTTTGTGATATTCTTGGCACAATTGATCATGGACCTGCTGCAACAATAGCCATCTTTGACCCTTTCAGAGAGGTATGTGACAAATTAAAATAATATAGATTTGTTATTGTAATTGTCTTTTATAGTTTGCATTACCATCTCATCATCAATTAGGTCATTTAGAATAATATAGATTGGTTATTCTAAGAATCTTTTATAGTTTTCCTTACCAATTCATCAGCATTTAGGTTGTTTAGAATAATATAGATTTGTTAGTCTAAGCATCTTTTCTATTGTGACAATATAGATTTCTCATTTGAAAATTTTTGTGATATTCCTGGAACGATTGATCATGGACCTGCTACAACAATAGCTAGCTCTAATCCTTTTGGAGAGATATGCGACAAATTACAATAATATAGATTTGTCAATGTAAGCATCTTTTATAGTTTGCATTACCATATCATCATCAATTAGGTCATTTAGAATAATATAGATTGGTTATTCTAAGCATATTTTCTATTGTATGTAGTTTAACTGCTACCTTAATGGTTTGTATAGGTGCTTTTCACTGCAGAACATCAACATGCTACTCTTGTGGAAGACTATGCCCTAAATGCCTCTAATAGGAAAAAATTGTAAAATTTGAATTTTCAAATGTGAAACAATGTAAAAAGGTCATAACTATGTATGGGCATAATCTATATCCAATGACATTTTTTGAAATATGGGTCAAATGTCTGGCATTGTATAAAGGGTATGTTTAAAATGTAAAGGGGTCTGTATTTTGGAAACTCATAGGTTGAAATAGTCATACAGGTGTATGCTTTGTTACTGTTATTGGGACAATTCTATAAGAGATTTTTGTACTTAATTGAGCTACAACCAGAGGTTTTCTTCCTGGTTCTTTCCTGTTGGTATGCTTGTTTGAACCAGGTTTTGTAATATCTCATATTTATATATAATAAATTATAGTGGCTTGCCACTTTTTCCAAAAAAAACTGTAAAAAGGTTATGTGAAGGTCATTTCCAATGTAGTTGAGTCTTTGATCTTATAGAGTAAGGATTTAACTCTCTTTTGAAAGAGATTTGAGGTCATTTCATCAAGAATAATTTTTTTGAGAGCATATATATAGTGACTCGGTCTAAAAACCTCCATTTAGGGATTTGAGAGTCTAATCAACAAATTCAACACTACTCCACCAATTGGATGCATGGATGCATTCTAGAAAAGTGAAAAAAAGGTATTTGGGTGTGCATGATGTTCAAGTTGATTGGGTAAGAGTTTTATGATGCAAAAGCTAGGTGGCTTTAAACAACATAATTACAATTCAAGATGATTCAAACTCCAATTTGATCCTCAAACCCAAACTTGGGTGCAACTTCACTAAAATGGTTACTCTTCCTAGTAGGTCTACAAACCTCTTTTTCTCACTTTTCACACCAAGGACTAGCTCAACCAACCAACCCTTGACACTTTCAAAACTTTAGTAGGTTCCTTTGAAACAAAGGCTTCAAAATAGCACTCTTTTGCTATCCAAGACCCCAAAATAGGCCCATTTTACAAAGAGACTCATATTTAAACACTTCCCAAACCTAAAATTTTGATGGGGAAGCATTAAACAACCTACTAAACTACCAAAACCGTAATTTTTTTGGTGAGATACACTTTCTAAAGCTCTATTTCAACAAACCCTCATTTTTAGCAACTTTCATGAGGTTTTTAAGGAAAACAATGTTTCCAACCTTGCCACACCCTATAAACTCATAAAACACGTCTATTAGGACCTGCACAAGCTTGATCCAACCTTAAATCTTGTTTCACCCATGTTTCATTGACATTAGCATGTTGTAACCACCATTTTTCACCTAATTTCACTCATTTTTTCCATGCATGGCAACTCACCAACTCAACTACAGACCTTTCCATCTCTTTAAACCCACATAGTCACCTTATATAGTCTTAATAACATCTACCATGGCCATACCCATATAATAGATGGTATGACCTTTTAGCACTTTGGACTCTTAAGGGAAATCATCGGTCCAATGTAGCTTGGAGTGATTCAGCGTATTTGGGTGAAAAAGAAGACCATCTCCAGTGTAAACGTACCCATCTAAACATGTTGAAACAGTTTATTTGGTTGTATGAATTGCAGAATAAAAGTTGCACCACTTTGCAACTTTACACTGCTTGCATTTGACAACTTTTTCCTCAACTGAAAACTCATCACCACAGGAAAAACACCTTCGAGATAGAAAAAACCAAGAGAGGTTATTGTAGAGGGTCCTAACACGATCTCAGAGCCTTGGACGAAGAGTTTGTAAGCATCACGGTTTTTGAGAAATAGCCATTCAAAGATTGCTACCTTTTAGCACTTTGGACTCTTAAGGGAAACTGTCGGTCCAATGTAGCTTAGAGTGATTCGGCATATTTGGGTGCAAAAGAGGACCATCCCTAGTGTAAATGTACCCATCTAGATGTGTTTGAACAGTTCGTTTGGTCGTACAAGTTGCAAAATAAAAGTTGCACCAATTTGCAACTTTACACTACTTACATTTGACAACTTTTTCCTCAATTGAAAACTCATCACCATGGGAAAATACCTCTGATATAGCAAAAAATCAAAAAAATTAATGTAGAGGGTCCCAACACAATCCCATAGCCTCAGACAGAGAGTCTGTAAGTGTCACAATTTTTGAGAAATAGCCCTTCAAAGATTGTTTCTTTTTAGCACTTTGGACTCTTAAGGGAAATCACCGATCCAATTTAGCTCAAAGTGATTCGGCATATTTGGGTGCAAAAGAGAACCATCCCTAGCGTAAACGTACCCATATGAACGTGTTGGAAGAGTTTGTTTGGTTATACGAGTTGTAGAATGAAAGTTGCACCACTTTGCAACTTTACACTACTTGCATTTGACAACTTTTTCCTCAACTAAAAAATCATCACCACGGAAAAATGCCTCCAAGACAACAAAAAATAATAGAGATTATTGTAAAAGGTCCCAACACAATCTCATAGCCTCAGATGGAGAGTTTGTAAGCATCACGGTTTCTAAGAAATAGCCCTTCAAAGATTGTTGTCTTTTAGCACTTTGGACTCTTAAGGGAAATCATCAGTCTAATGTAGTTCGGAGTGATTGGACATATTTGGGTGAAAAAGAGGACCATCTCTAGCATAAACATACCCATCTGGACATGTTGGAATAGTCTATTTGGTTGTACGAGGTGTAGAAAGAAAGATGCACCACTTTGCAACTTTAAACTACTTGCATTTGACAACTTTTCCCTCAACTAAAAACTCATCACCATGGAAAAACGCCTTCGAGATAGCAAAAAATGAGAGAGGTTATTGTAGAGGGGCCCACATGATATCGTAGCCTCAGATAAAAAGTTTGTAGGAATCATGATTTCTGAGTAATAGCCTATCAAATATTGCTTCCCTTTTGCACTTTGAGCTCTTAAGGGATTTTGTCAGTTGAACGTAGCTCGGACTGCTTTGGCTTGTTTGGGTGCAAAAGGGGACCATACCTAACCTAAACGTACTCATTCAGACATGTTGGAATAGTCAGTTTGGTCGTACGAGTTGTAGAACAAAAGTTGCAGAAAAAAACAACTTCCAGGCTACCAGTGGTATAATTACCATAACTTATTCAAATCTCCATAAAATTTGACCAAACCAAAGGAATTTGAAAGCTAACTCAATTATCTAACCATACCACACATGTGAAAATCATAATAAGGCCATACAAACCATAAAAAAGCAAAAGAACAACACATGATGTTGGAAAAACACAAAAATATTCTTCCTCAAAGATGCAAATTCTTACTTTCAATTTCTCCAACCCTGAGGTCGTGTTTACAAGATTTATCTATGCCCTTATAAGTAGTTTTCAACCTCCAACCAAACTCCAATGTTGATTTTTGCACGAAAAAAATCCATGAGACCATAGCTTGTTGCTTACTATTATGCTTTGATAGATTTTTTCCAAGCATCCACAACTTGTTCGAAAATACCTTTTTTAGGATTTTAGCCATATCAGCAAGGCAATGAACTATTTGATAAAATTCTTTGGTAGACATGTATGAAAAATGTGGTAGCATATACAAGGCATTGTACTGTTTGAAAAAATGCCTTAAAGGAATGTGGTCTCATGGTGATATAATGGCATGACAAATGCCATGACAAGAAAATTTCTATGGATTTTCATGGCATTCCACCACCATGAGACCACATTTCTTTGAGGCAATTTTTCAACTAGTTCACTACCTTGGCTATGCTATTGCTTACTATTATGCTTTTATAGATTTTTTCCAAGCATCCATAGCTTGTTCAAAATCACTTGTTTTAGGTTCTTAGCCATAGTAGCAAGGTAGTGAACTATTTGATAAAATGCTTTGGTAGACATGTATGAAAAATGTGGTAGCATAGACAAAATTTTCAAAAAAAATGCCTCAAAGAAATGTGGTATCATAGTGATGGAAGGCCATGATGAATGCCATGAAAAGAGAATTGATATGGATTGTCATTTCATTCCATCACCATGAGACCTCATTTCTTTGAGGCAATTTTTCAAACAATTCATTGCCTTGCCTATTCTATTGCTTACTATTATGCTTTGATAGAATTTTTCCAAGCATCCATAGCTTGTTCGAAAGCACCTATTTTAGACTTTTAGCCATAGTAGCAAGGAAATGAATTGTTTGATAAAATGATTTGGTAGAAATGTATGAAAAATGTGCTAGCATAGACAAGGTAGTGAATTTTTTGAAAAAATTCCTCAAAGAAATGTGGTCTCATGGTGATGGAATGCCATGACAAGCACATTGAGACCACATTTTTTTGAGGCATTTTTTCGAATAGTTCACTACCTTGTCTATGCTATTGCTTATTATTATGATTTGATAGATATTTTCTGATGTAAGGAAATGGGTGGAAAAGGTCACAACAACTCAAACTAACACAATTTCAAACTTTGATGAAGGCTCCAAACCCAACAATGGGGTTTTGCACCATTTCAGCTATTCACCAACTAGGGCACCTATACCTAGTTTTCATTCAATTCCATTGTATATGATGGACTACAGATAGGACCAAAAACTTTTTGAACACTCTTTAACACATATTTCAACATATCAAAAAGGTTCATGATGTTACTTTGGAACAAATTGGTCTAATTTGACTTACAACACTGTAATTAGGCCTAAATAGGCCACTTTTATAAAGGAGGTGTGCTCAAATTAACTCATAGACTCCAAATAACTTCACCAATAGACTCCTTGGATGGAAAAACATAGGAATCCACCATTTATTTGACAAAATCTTCTAAAAAAGCTGCTAATCCATGTCATTCTCTTGATTTCCTAGCTTAACACATGAGAAAATCAAGCTAGGGCTCAATCAAAAATCCATGAAACGTACTTGCTCAACTCTGCAACCAACAAAATATGATAAAAAACCCAACAAATCATCATTCCACTGGTTTTCACAAAATTCCAATGGTGGAATGATGAGATTTTACATTTTTACTAATCTCAACCCTTGAAAATGAGGGTTTCAGACCACTTGACAGAAAAATAGTTAGAGCTAATTCAATATCTAATCAAATCAAGAAAAATAAGAATCAAATGAAAGCTAAGACATATATATAACTAATACCAATGAGTTTCTAGCGTAAAGCTTCTATACAGAACTATACTGAGCTCAACAAGTTTTGAAATTTTTTTTTTGCAGAAAAATAGAGCAAACTTCTATTATTTGTTAGAGTAAAGGTTTTCGCTTAATTATATTAATTAAGTTACCTTTATTCTACTCTTAAGATTTCACTTTAGTGGCATATTGTGACATTTAATAATTATATTAATTATTAAATGTCTACCTATTAGGGTTTCTTTTTAGGTTTTGCTTGATCTCCTTTTAAGGATTGATCTTTGTAAATAATCATTCAGTTGTTCTGATAATACATCTCTAATATGACAGAGCTTCAAACCTTCATTTGCTTTTTTCTCTATACTCTTCCCTGTGACAGGTGTTCTTGGACTTTGAAGTTGGATCTGACAACTTCTACATGGTATCAGAGCAGACCTACTGCAACCTGTTCTTGTTTTGAAGATTTTGGAGCTATGAGGGTTGGATCTAGCTTTGACAGGTTTTTAGTTTCATTTTTTATGGATCTGGGGGTTGCCTAATTTTCTGGGCATTTTGGGCCAAAACAGATCTCACCATTGATTCTGCAGCGCCCAAAAACCCCTATTTTCATATAAAATTCATCTAGTTTGGCCACAGTCGACTGAAAGGGCAAAACAATTTTTTTCCCCCAGAGCCATACGGCCCCAGGGCACGCCATTCAAGGTGAAAAATCACAAAAAAATTTTAAAAAAACAATTTTTTTTAAATTTTTTTGGTGCTGCCAGTTTAAAACCCCAGCGCCGCTCCGCCAAGCGGCCACCAACAGAGGCGGCGACCACCACCTCCAACCGCTGGGCCACCACCTCCTCTAGCCGGCTGCCACTGGCACTCAGCCCGCCGATGGGCTACCACTGCACCGCCAGCATGCCACCCACGCGCCACCTGCGTGCAACCAGCACCAGCGCCAGCCCCTGGTAGCCCAACAGACCAGGGGCCCTGTTTTTTAGCCCCTGAGGGCTCTAGAGACCAAATTGGATTTTTTGGAGCTGTTTTATGAAATCTAGCATATCTTTTGCATTTTTTCTTTGATTTTTGAACAAAAATAGGCATTGGAAAGCTGGCTCTGAGCCCGTCCTGATGGTACAGGAATTTTTTCAAAATTTTCCAGTTTGGTTGCATTTTTTCGTAGTCAAAGTCAGATGATTTTTTTTGCACTCTGAGGGGCATAACTTGCTCAATTTTGCTCCATTTTTCAACAACGAATAGGCATCAGAAAGGTGGTTCTGTGATCTTTCTAGATCTGGAGTTTATTTTATCACAAAATTCTTTAGGTACATAGAGATTTTTCTCAAACATATATTGCTTTCTATTGTTTTTTGGCTTTCAGTTTGTACTGGGGATTGGATTTTTGCATTGTGGGGGGGTGTTTTTTTCTTGCTTTCTATCATTTACATTAGAAAACCAGAATCTATACACACCAAAATAAAAAACCCCTTTTGCATCTTCTGTCTAGTTTTGAAAGACCACTAAATAATAATAATAAAAATTCAGAGCAGTTAAGGCACAGTTCATAGGATGGCCGATAGATCTATTGAACCTCTCACACCGCATAAATATCACACTTGGAAGGCTTACATGACACGTCTTCTCATATCAAAGGGGTTGTGGTCCTGTTTAGACACAGTTCAACCAGTTTTGACATGACCATTTGAGGTTATGCAACATAGAAATAAGATGGATGAGGCCATGGGGTTGATTTCTTTACATGTTTCAGACAGCTTGTTGTTTCATCTTGATGGGTGTAATAGTCCTCTTGAAATGTGGACCAAGTTAAATGATTTATTTAGTACCATCAATCAGTTTCGTGCCATCCAGATTCAGGCAGAGTTGACTTCCCTTGTACCTGATTCTTTTCCCACTATTGAGGACTTTCTGATGAAATTCAAACAACAGAGATCTCTTCTACAGGGTAGTGGTAAGAACAAAATAGATGAGGAGTGTATTTACCTAATTCTTTCTAAGCTTCGAGGTCCTTTTTAGATCTTCTCTTTGACATTCTATTCCACCATGGATGCATTGGGAAACCGCTTTACCATGCCTACATTTGAGGTGTTTTTTGATCAGTTGACACGAGAGCAAGCCAAGATATCACAGTTGGATGCTCTCACAGGATCACAACACCAAGCATTGGTAGCACAATCATCTCAGGGGAAGCAGAAGCAAAAACAAAAACCAAAAACCACAAAGCATTGGAAGGATTTCAGTTCACAACACACCTTTGATTCACCTTCTCCTAAGGGGGAATCATCGAAGAAAGACAGACCTAAGTGTGCTTATTTTACTAAGCCAGGACATAATGAGTCCAAGTGTTATGAGAAGAAGATAGATGCATATGCAAAATAGGTTTCATATTTGACAGCTCTTCTTGAGAGGAACAATATTCATCACTCTTCTTCATCTACATCAGGCGGGTCTTCTTCTTCATCTTCATCTTCATTCTAGACAAATGGACAGGCCCCACATAAGGGTCATGCATTATGTGCAGCCACCAGTTCACATTCATCTAGATGGCTACTGGATTTCGGTGCTTCACACCATATGGCATCTTCTCAGGACATGTTCTCATCTTTTGAGGCTGCATCCTCACCACACATATTGATGGGTAATAACACTTATATGAGTTTATGTGGGAAAGGTTCTATCGACATTGATGATGGTACATTCAATGATGTACTATGTGTACCATCTTTGTCCGCTAACCTTCTCTCCATCTATCAGATTGCTCACAGTGGGATAGGCAAGATAGTTGAGTTCACACCTGATTCAGTGGACATCCGAGACATTCAGACTGGCAACATTGTTGTAACAGGGACAGTTGATCATTCTTCCTGTTTGTATGCATTTACACACTTTGGTCCACCATCTCCACTGTCTGATTTTTCTTCTCTTTCTACAAGAGATCATGCATTATCTGAGGTGAAGTTTGGTCACTTGAACTTATGTGTTCTTCCATCTGTTCATGAGACTAGTGTTGAGACTTCTACACCTCTACCTCCTGTTGAGATCAGATCTATTCAGCAGGATTCCTCTTCAGCTATGATTGGCATTGTTGCTCCACTCATCGAGCCATCAAGTGTAGTTGTTGAGGCCATATCAAAGGATATTCCTTTCCTCGCAGATGACAGTTTCAACACACCTATTATCCCATCTTCATTGGAGATTCCATTTCAGGATCATCTTGAGTTGTTTGATTCACCATCTTGTTATTCAAACACTCATACTACAGTTCTTTTCTTCAGTGAGCATCATCCAGGACTTCCATTTTCACCTCACATCCATGGATTTCCTCTTCCTCAACCGTTGGATCTGTTTGGTCTAATACGCCTTATTAACAACACACAATAAAACTTAAACTCAAAACTTGACTCACTAACCATCACCTAGTCCTATGTTTCCAAGGTGCTCCTGCACCATTTTCCAAGCATCCATAGCTTGTTTGAAAGCACTTGTTTTAGGCTTTTAGCCATAGTAGTAAGATAGTGAACTGTTTCATAAAATGCTTTGGTAGATGTATGAAAAATGCGGTAGCATATACAAGGCAATGAATTGTTTGAAAAAATGCCTCAAAAGAATGTGGTCTCATGGTGATGGAATGCCATGACAATGTATAGCAATTTTCTTGTCATGGCATTCCATCACCATGAGACCACATTTCTTTGAGGCATTTTTTTTAAATAGTTCATTGCCTTGTCTATTCTATTGATTACTATTATTCTTTGATAGATTTTTTCGAAGCATCCATAGCTTGTTCGAAAGAACCTGTTTTAGGCTTTTAGTCATAGCAACAAGACAATGAAATGTTTGATAGAATGCTTTGATAGACATGTATGAAAATTGTGGTAGCATAGACAAGGAAGTGAATTGTTTGAAAAAATGCCTCAAAGAAATGTGGTCTCATAGAATGCCATGACAAGCAAATGCAATTGACAGTTGCTCCTAGTTATTAGTTATGCAATGTGATTGCATAACTGCTTAGGTTGAGTTTGTAAAAACTATATTGTAATTGAAATTTTTTCATCTATCAACATCTAGTTGTTAGTTATACAATGTGAAGTAATGCTTTGAGTTTGAACTATATAATATAACTGGATTATTCATTATTTTTTATTGTGAACTATATAATATAACCATTAATTTTTATGCTATTGTACATTGATATTTAACCATTTCTCAAGATTAATTTTTTGAAGATTTTAAACATGCACATGAGGAACAAATTATTTTGATTGTCAACTTTTATATATCAAATTATCCAATAATCAAGTGTATGTCCTTATACAAAAATGGCATCAACGCCAACTCAAACAAAGTTTTACACAATATGGAATATACCATCTTGATATCTATTCAAAATATACATGCCAAAATGTCTATCTCATCCTAAACTACTGGTGAATAATAAAAATGGAGCCTCTTTGAAGCACTCTTTGGCTCTGAAGGTAGTTGCACAAGAAAAATTCAAACCACAATTGAGATTAGTTATATTATATAATTTAAAATTAAATAATTAACATCAAAATCAATATACATTGAATTATAATTGAACTCTAAAATTGAAATCTTGATTACCTCATAAATATGTCTCTTCAAAGGGTCAACAATCCTAGAATATGTGCCTCTCAAAGAACCAATCAAACCAAATTTTGCAATGTCAATCTATATATGTGAAAAAAAACATAAAATTGATACAAGTTAGCATACAATTGTCGGTAATAGGAACATATTTACCAAACACAAAATAAAATAAACACATACCTCTTTAGGCATCTCTTTTTCTTTATCTCCTTTAGGTGTTTCGACACCTCCTCCTTGAGGTGTTTCAACAGCTACTCCTTGAGGTGTTCCAACACCTACTCCTTCAGGCATTGTGACACTTTTCAACAAGGATGTGTAGCTCATAACCGCCTGTACATAAAAATGACAAGTATATGAAACTACCAATCTATGTCAATGTATGTATAATCACTATAATATCTTAAAAATATTAATTCAATCAAATTTAAGTTCAATTACCTTTCCTTTATCTACCATTGTGCCTCCATAGTTTGGATAGCGCTACACCTCGCTCGCACTAGGTGTTTCCTACAAGAGGAAAATAAGATAAACATATAAGTTAATATATAATGTCATTAATGCCAATTCAAATGATAAGCAAGTATATAATAAAAAATGTAAACGAGTGAGTGTGAAAATATATACCATGTGCATGTCGAGGACAAATGAAATGACCTTGAGGGTGCTATCAGTAACCTGTGTAAGCTCCTCCTTAGACATCAACTATTAAATAGACCATATAAATAAATATTAGTACTGAATAATATCTCTTATTAATACTCATTTAAAAACAAATGTAAGTTATGAATTTAAAACTTAAATCTTACCTGTGTAACTATTCCAATGTCCCCCTCTCTAGCAAGAGAGGAATTTGTAGGGTGTACTCCAATCCCATGAATTTGATCTCCTATAATGTCCACATCATGGAGGTCATAATCAAAAGTGTCCAAGGGATGCTCAGTGGGTTGTATAAGAGAACCCAAGCATATTTGGTGGCACATAGTGCAAGTATGTGGCACAAAAATATGTGGACCTAAGGAGGATGATGCAACAACACTCGATCCATCACCAACATCACCAGCATGTGGTTGAGCTACTGTAGTAGTATGGAAAACTGAAAGATCACTCAAAGAGTGAATAGCTTGAATAGTCTATGTGGCTGCATCCTTGATAATATTTGGATGATGTACTGGAGGTGGATGAGGAAGGGGAGGAGGGGGAACATATGGGCCCTGGACTACTCTAATTTCCCCTGGTCTATCCTGGGGCATACCTCCACCCATGCCCTAGAAGGGTTTAATGTCAAAGTAATTGACATGATGCCCTAACACAAACTTAGCGTATAATTTTTTAATAAAGTAAAATGGTACATCAATATTGTTGTTGGGTGGTTTATTAAAAACCATCCACCAACAATCCAAAAATTTATCTATAATTTCCTTATTCATGCACCATTTTATAGAAATTTTTGGTTTATTAACATTAACTGGAAGACTGGTGCGGGGGTTAACAAATAAAGAGGCTATTTGGGCTTTTTTTATTTATTTCGAGATCTTTCACCTCTTTGTAAGACAATCCATAGGAGTAATATTCCCTCATGGTTTCTCGCCATGAAAGAATGGCATTATGTTGGGTGGAGAGGATTTCCATATTTTTAATTATTTCTTTCAATGTGTTTGTCATCTTGGATAATCAAGGGATTGTCTTATAAACATCACAAATGCCCCTCAATTGCTCCAATTTTTCACCAATTAACTCTTTACTTGATGGGTGTGGAGGTGGTGGAGAGTTTGGCATTTGTGGGTTTTGATTCTCAACCATAATACCGGATTCAAGTTCAAAACTAATTAATCTAATTGAAATTACACAATATAAATGAAATTATTGTAAAAAACCCTAGTTTTTAATAAAAATCCATAAAACACTAGTTTTTAATAAAAATCCATAAAAAAACTCTAGCTTTTAATAAAAATCCATAAAAAGCTCTAGTTTTTAATAAAAATCCATAAAAACCCTATTTTTTAATAAAACTCCATAAAAAACTAGTTAAAATTATACAAAACTAATACAAAAATTGATTAAAACAAAAAAAACCAAAAACTTACCTTGCAAATTGGATATCAGCTCAAATCCGATATCGGATACGTCCCACGTCGCTCTCATTGTGCTTTAAAATGGTTTACAGTGGTTAAAATGGGTCGCGGCTGGGTATATATACTCGACCCAAATCGGATATCCAATTTGTGCTACTTTTCCTTGGGCATTGCTTTGGATCAATTTATTGACACCCAACCCAAAAAAAAGTCAACTCAGGATTTTCACATTTTTTGGTGGATGCAAAATGCTACTTTTTTCATATCGCCACTTTTTGGCCCATCATGATCTTGCACATACCCGAAAGCTGAGTTAGAATGGGAGTTTGGAACCCCCATGGACCTTGCAAAGAAATCTAAAGGAACATCTTCTCCTTTGTAAAATTCACCAAGAACAAGAAGGTCAAGCAGGACCTCAACCTCCACACCTACTATTACAAAGTCTTCTGGAAAAAACCAACAGGTGGTTTGAAGAAGATAGACATATCCAACCTTCTTGAGCAACAAAAGGATCCAAAGAGAAGAAAGAAAGAAAAAGAAACAAGAGTTGGGTATATTAATCTAGAAGAAGAAGAAGAAGAAGAGGAAGAGGAAGACCTTTAATTGGTTTGAAAAAGGAAATCAAAAGTCTCTCAAGAAAAGACCAGTATAGAAAGGGGAAAGATGTAAGAGGAGATTTCTCTAGTCTGTGAGCATAGTCCTATGAATTTTGATGCAATATTTAGTGCTATAACAGAGTTTGGAATCTTGAAGGCTATAGCTGAAATGTATCCAGAAGAAAATAATGTAGATAAGGCAACAGTTGAAGAGGCCATTGTAAAATACATGGTGACATTTAATGTTGGCCTAGGTGAGATAGAGGATCAGTTGTCAGATGATTTAAAAGGTGTATTGAGTACAAGAAGACAAGAGGCAATTTCCAAAAATGCAAAGATGGAAACTTTTTCCTTGGAGAAGATTGGTTCCTCACCATCTCATAATGAAATATCTAAGTTTTCTCAGTTGTTTTTCCAAAATTCAAGACAAAGAAAAGCGTAAATACTATTATTTTCAAAGATAGGGATGATATAAAAAATCTAAGAGAAACATTACAATCAATTGAAAATGTTCTTAATAATTTGGGAGCCTCTCTAGGTAAAGAAGATCAAATGCGGCAAGATACATCCCCCTTGAAAATAAATGAGACAATCAATGAGGAACATGAACAAGAATATATTTTGATAGATAACACCCCTCTAGATGTGGAGATAACTATTGAGTAGAACAAAGAAGATGATAAAGGAGTCTTGGAGAAGACTAAAACTTAAAAGGAACAAATTGTGTCTCCTTTAGAAGTTGAGAAGATTACAAAAGAATGTTCTAGCAATGGAGAAAGGGAGAAGAGTGATACAAAATTAGAAGAAAGAACTAAAATAGGTTGTGAATACTCTAGACCCTCTAAAGATTCATTCAAAGATCTTTTGGATATGCAATTGTAGTTCCAACCAGTGGTATCTGCACAAATATAAAAATTCTTATGCAAAAAGGTCAAGTGAATATGGATAGGATCTATACTCTCCATAAGTTGTAGCTTGGTGATGTATTTCATGCCTATGCAAGAAAGGAGATGTTGCAAGTATGAGAAAGTTTGGTGGTGTTTTCATTAATGTTGTCATTGATGTCAACACAATTCAGTATGTTGCAGATTGTACATCTATAGTTGAGATACTGCTGAGATGTTGTGAGTACATGGAACTATATTTTTAGTGTTGTAGATGTGTTGGTCGATATGTTTCCAGGTGCTTTTGAGAAAATTAAATAAAGAAAATAAGTCAGAGTGATGAAAGTGTTGGAAAAACAAGGACATACAACTGAGAGGGGGGGTTGAATCAGTTGTCACAAAATAATAAAATTTTCAAACTTTACTTAACTTAATCTCAGATTTGATGAATAAGCAATTAACACATTAGAGAGACAGAGAACATCAAGAATTTTTTTACGTGGAAACCCTGTTAGGGGAAAAAACATGGTGGATGTTAGTCCACAATATTATACCCTATTAAAAGTATAATGAAAACAATAAAGGGGAATGCACATACATTCAGACACACTGCATAGAGCTCACTGCTCAATTACAGAAGGGGCTCACTGCCCAAAAATATAGAATAGGATTAAATTCTGGAGGGTATGAACTGAGAAAATAGCTTCTGCACAAGCCTGATTATAGTTCCAATTAAGCACAAAAAACTCCTCTGCTTTTCACTCAAACTACTTCACACTTCGCTCGATCTTCTTCACACTCTGCACTACAATCGAATGATATTCACACATACAAACATAGGAGCACACCCAGCACACGAAGCACACTTTGCACCGATCAAACAATCGCTCTTATATATCCACTACATGATATTTCATCAACAACTTAGTCAGCCAGGAAAATAAAACATATTTGAAATGTCAGCCCAAATTTACAATTAAATTTTCAATGTGGATCTAAACACTATCGGCCAAAACAATGATGCGACCCAAAATAATATTCATGAGTGTGCCAAACATTTAAATTTAACTTTTCAAGGATCCACAGTGTGTTACAACCATCATGTCGGACAAGAACATGAAAACTCAAATGTGCACAAGAAAAATCCTCGACCACAAGCACACCGATCAATGTGGATGTACTACAAAGATAGAGCACGATCTAGAGATATCCAGAAACATCAAGAAACAACATAGAAACATCCATAGCAACTGAAATTACCAGAATCACACAAACTTCACTTAGGAACACTGACAGAGACCATAGAAATACTGTCAGACGACAACATGATCAAATCTATACACGGACCTCTAAAAATTCTAGTAGATGATCTAGATACTCTCAAAAATAAACCCTTTAGTCCATAGCAGCTGAACTTCAACGTACAGAACAAGATTCCTTCATGACCTGCACAGTTCCACTGGGAACCTAGAACACTTTCTTTTACAATTTTCTCAATATCCTCGACATATACAGCCTCTGATACACCAAATGCTAATAGTGTTGACATCAATGACAACCACATATCAAGAACACATCCACAACATCCAACAGAAAGTGTTCTGAATGTGCTCTGGTATGTGCTTTTTATTTCTCCTGTGTTGATCATATGCTTGTGCAAATTTGAAGGTTTGATAATGATGATTTAGTGGTGATACCTCCTGAGTTTTAGTTTCTAGTTTGATGGTACGTGAAAGTTATGTTCACTGATATGTGAACTGTTCTGGCAGATTTGGTCTTCTGTGGACTGGGAGAAATATTGTTGCTATGTATTTTTCCTCTACTTTGTTTCAGATCTTGCAGATCTGGAATATGTCTTCTGAAAATATTTTTTTTGCTCTGGAAAAGTGGCTTGAAGACTAGTGATCCTGAATTTATGTTTCAGTATTTCAGTGTGAGTTTATATAGTCTAGTTGGACTGGTGAAAGGTGTTCAGTGATTGAAGTTTTTTGTTTTGCTGTGGATGTATCTAGAAGATTTTGAAGTGTATCCTTGTGCATAAGGAATCATGTCATGGTTTCCATGTGTCATCTTCTTATTGGGAAACATGTACATCAATGATTATTTGTGTTTCATTAGGTTTGGTTGACCTGGTGTTTACACTACATTCGAAGAATAAAATTTAAATTAAGGAAGTGTGTGGTTGTTTCGAGATATTATTTTTGATCTTGAATTTTTTTTATTGGTCCACTCTTATTCCTTTCCACCATAGGAATTTTGAGTTGCCGACCTATTTTGAATTTATAAAATTAGTTATTTGTGGCCAACCTTGAAGAAATTTTCTAAGGTTGAGAATGATATAAATTAAGTCGAATTGTGAAGAGTTGTATGACAGTGTGATGTAAAGTGACAAAAGTAAGCCACAAATCATAAGAGTAGAAGTGTGTGTGAGTTGTGATAACAATTCTTCATTATGTTGAAGGCAGTGAGCTGAAGGTTTTTGCAATCCTGCGGATGTGCATTAATTGTTGTGGTGGATCTTTTTGTTCTCTTTTGTATCTATAGGCAGTGAGCCTCCCTATTGGATAGTGAGTCCTTTCTATGGATAGTGAGTCCCTTTTGTAGGCAGTGAGTCTTTGTACTTGGACAGTGAGTCCTCTTTTGGGTAGCGAGCCCTTGGAAGTGAGCCTTTGTATTCTATTTATAATATTTTATATTGTGAGTTAACCCTCATCGTGGTTTTTCCCTCATTGAGTTTTCCATGTAAAAATTTGTTGTTCATTGTGTTGATTTTCTTTCTATTATTTGTGTTTCATCCTCTTACTTAATAACAAAATAGTGTGGTTGTGGAGTTAATAAGTGTTGAGTTTTAAGTTTTGAATTGTATGACAATTGATTCACCCCCCCTCTCAGTTGTCCTACACCTATTTAACAATTGGTATCAAAGCTTTGGTTCCTTTTTGTTGAGCTTAACCACTTAAGGAAGATTTGATGGTGCATAAGTTGTCAATCCCTATGTTTGATGGAACTGACTACAATGATTGGAAGGGAAAGCTGAAAAGATATATTATCCCCTTTGGTTTCAAGACTTGGAAGGCTGTTGAGACAAAGTATACACCCCCATTCGGTGGTCTTACTACTACAGATGAGATCTCTGCTTATGAAGAAAATGAGAAGGTGAAGTATGCTACTTGCAGTGGTTTATCTAAAAATGATTGAGAGAAGGTTTCTTCTTTGGAAAGTACATATGGAGTCTAGAAGAAGTTGGAAGATATGTATGAAGGAAATGAAAGGGTAAAATTGACAAAGAAGCTAGTGGTGAAGCGCAGATTTGTGAATCTGAAGATGGAAGAAGGTGAAGAGTTTACAAGTTTCTTTCAGAGGGTTGAATTGATTGCAAATGAAGTTAGAAAACAAGGAGGAAAACTATTAGATGAAGATATAATTGAGAAGATCTTGATAACCCTACTGGAGTGCTACAGTGATAAGATCTTATTTATTGAAGAAGTATATAATCCTAATACTTACACTTTGGAACAGTTGTTCGACACCTTGCAAGCATTTGAGTTGAGGAAGTTCCAGAAAGAAGAAAAAATAGAAGAAAATACAGAAATGGAATTTAAAGCATTGAAAATTGAAGAGGAACTAGATAGTGATGGTGTTGATGAGTTGGAAGCAAACTTCACTAGGAAGTTGAAGAAAGGCATTGGAAAGTATAAAGGTATATTTCCCTTTAAATGTTTTAGTTGTGGTAATATTGGTCATCATGCTTTGAGATGTATGAATAGAGATGTGCATAAGAAGAACAAGGATTATAAGGATAAGGATATGAAGGATAAGAAATAAAAGAAGCTATACTATGTTAAAGAAGAAGCAGGAATTTTTCATGATGAGTCCGAGAATGAGGTTGATGATAGTGAATTCTTATTCTTAGCTTTGGAAAGTAAATCTATATCCACTAACCCTAGAAAATGTGTAATCAAGAAGGCTCCAGAGAATAATAGAAATAGGATGGAAGGTACTTTGGTTACCACTTTTCATGCAAGACAAGATGAAGATTACTGGGTAATTGATACTGGATGTTTTAATCACATGACCGAAGATAAGAGTAAATTCACTAAACTTGAGAAATATGATGGTGGTTTAGTTATGTTTGGTGATGATTTAGGAGCTAATATTTGTGAGAAAGGTTCAATTAGTTTTGATGGAGTGCATAGTATTGATGATGTATATTATGTGAAGGGTTTGATGCATAACCTTTTGAGTGTTGGTCAGATGTGTAGCAATGGTTTCAAACTTGTGTTTCAGAACAATACCTATGCAATTAGAAAAGGATCCGCAAGTGGAGAAATGATTTTTTTTGAAAGAAAGCATGGGAACATCTATCAATTGAAAGGATTTTATGGTCATTTACTTGTATCTCAAATTAGTGAAAGTTGGTTATGGTACCAGAGAATGGGACATGTGAATTTTGATAACCTAGTCAAGATCAGTGCAAAGGAGATTGTTCAAGGGCTGCCTAGAATCACAAGACCTACTAATGCTATATGCTAAAGTTGTCTTGGGGAAACAGACAAGATGCAACTTTAAGGGAAAAGAGAACTCTACTAACAAAATGTTGGAGTTAGTTCATATTGATCTTTGTGGTTGGACTAGGACTGGAAGCCTGAATGGTGACAAATATTTCATGTTGCTTATTCATGATTATACTCGAATGACATGGGATGCTTTTCTTAGAGAAAAGAATCAGGCTCTAGATAGGTTTAAGGTATTCAAAGCAAGAGTGGAAAATGAAGTAAATTTAAAAATAAAGTGTTTGAGATCTGATAGAGGTGGAGAATTCACTTATGGTGAATTTAATGCATTTTGTGAATAACATGGCATAAGAAGACATTTTTTTTCTCTGAGAACCCCTTAGCATAATGGTGTAGTTGAAAGGAAAAATAGGACTATACAAGAAGTTGCTAGAACCATGATGAAAGAATCAAATGTACCAGATGTGTACTGGAGAGAAGTGATACATACTATTTTTTATGTTCTTAACAAAGTCTAGATCATATACAATGGCACTAAGACACCTTTTTAGTTATGGACCGATAAGACACCTACTGTGAAGTATTTTAAGGTATTTGGAAGTAGATGCTATATTAAAAGAGATGATGAAAATATTGGAAATTTTGATGCTAGATGTTATTAATAAATCTTTCTTGGATACTCCACTACTAGAAAAGCATATAGATGCTTTAACAAAATATTGAGAAAGATCATTGAAAGTGATAATGTGAAAGTTGATGAAGACATATGCAAACCTATTGAGATAAGTGAAGTTGAACCTGGTGATCCTATCCGTGGACATGTACCTAAAGAAAACAAGGAGAAGGAAGAAGAAGAGAAAGAAGAACAAGTGGAAGAAGAAGGAGATGAAGAAAATGAATCAAAACTTATTGTCAGAACTCCTAAGTATGTTCAGAAGAATCATCTAGAGGATCAGATAATTGGAGATAAAAGTGAAGGTGCGAAGACAAGAAGAAGAGTTATAGCAGAGGTAAATTTGTGTCTATTATCTAAAATTGAACCCAAATCTATAAGTGAAACATGTGAAGATGAGAGTTGGATGAGAGCTATGAAAGAAGAATTGCATAAAATAGAAAAGAATTAGACATGGGAACTAGTCCTTAGGCCTGTGAATAAAAATGTGATTGGTTTGAAATGGGTGTTTCAGAATAAGCTGAATGAAAGTGGAGAAGTTGTAAGAAATAAGGAGAGACTGGTATGCAAGGTATATTCACAAGTTGAAGGTATAGATTTTGAAGAAAAATTTTCCCCTATGGCCAAAATGGAAGCTATTAGGATTTTTTTGGATTTTTGTGCTCACAAGGACTTCAAAGTGTATCAGATGGATGTTAGGTCAAAATTTCTGAATGGTGAGTTGGAGGAAGAGGTGTACATGGAGCAACCTGAAGGGTTCTAGTTGTCTGACAAACCAGACATGGTTTGTAAGTTGAAGAAGGAATTGTATGGATTGAAGCAAGCTCCCAGAGCTTGGTATGCAAGACTAGATAGATACCTGACAAAGAAAGAATTCAACAAAGGTTCTACTGACAAAAATATTTACTTCAAAGTGCAAGGTGAAAAAATGTTGATAGTAGTTGTCTATGTTAATGTTATCATTTTTGGTGGAAATGAAGGCATGTGTAAAAAGTTTGTTGAAGAGATGCAAAAATAATTTGAGATGTCTATGATTGGTGAATTGAATTTCTCCCTTGGTGTGCAAGTAAATCAAACTGATAAAGGGATATTCATTTCACAATATAAGTATGTACAAGAACTGTTGAAGAAGTTTGGTATGGATGATTCCAAACCAGTTTGTACTCCTATGGTAACCAGATGTAAACTGAGAAAAGATGATGAATCTGCTAAGACTGATCAGAGAAAATAGAGATCTATGATTGGCAGACTATTGTACCTTACTACTACCAAATTGAGCATTATGCATGTAGTATGATTAGTTGCCAGATTCCAAGTAGATACCAAAGAAGCACATGTCATAGCTGTAAAAAGGATATTTAGATATCTCAAAGGTACACCTAATTATGGACTATGGTATCCTAAGTGTGATTATTTCACCTTGACTGCTTATATTGATGTTGATTGGGCCAGATGTGTAGATGACCGGAAGAGTACTAGTAGTGGTGCTTTCTTTCTTGGTGGAAGATTAGTTTCATGGTTGAGAAAAAATCAAGACTTGATTTCTTTATCTACATCAGAAGCAAAATATATTGCTGCAACATCCTGCTACACACAAGTTTGATGGATGAAGCAGAAACTGAAGGACATTGGTGTGGCATGTGATGAGCCTATTTCTATTTTTTGTGACAACAAAAGTGCAATAAAAATTTCAAAGAACCTAGTTATGCATTCAAGAATGAAGCACATATCTATCAAATATCATTTATTGAGAGAAAAAGTGTTAGAGAATGAAGTCAGATTGGAGTATGTGACCACAAAGGAACAAATTGTAGACATATTTACTAAGGCTCTTTTGAAGGATACTTTTAAGCATCTTAGGGAGATGTTGGGGGTCATTGGCCCTTTGAACTAGGTGCACATGAAGGTGCACCAGTCTAGTGAATTCACAGATTCTTCATTTATCTGGACTGATATATGGGTCTACTCCACAAGGGGAGTAGAATTTTTTTTTTCATTGTTGTAGTATGAGTGTACTCCTAAGGGGGAGTAATCAGTGTTGATGATCTTTTCCATTGATGTCAAAGGGGGAGAGAAAGTTATGTGAAAAATATGTGAAGAAGAAGAGAAAGTGTTCTCCCAAAATTATGAAGGATGATGTTGTCTTTGATGGTTTTTCACATCATGTGTTTCCATTAATGACAATGGGGGATATTGTTGCAAGTATGAGCAAGTTTGGTGGTGTTGTCATTAATGTTGTCATTGATGTCAACACAGATCAGTATGTTGCAAATTATACATGTATAGCTGAGATGTTGCAAAGATGTTGTGAGTACATGGAGCTATCTTTTTAGTGTTGCAGATGTTTTGGTTTGATATGTTTCCAAGTGATTTTGAGAAAATTAAATAAAGAAAAGAAGTCAGAGTGATGAAAGTGTTCTAAATGTGCTCTGGTATGTGCTCTGCATTTCTCTTGTGTTGATCCTATGCTTGTGTGGATTTGAAGGTTTGATAATGATGATTTAGTGGTGGTACCTCCTGAGTTTTAGCTTTTGGTTTGATGGTACATGAAATTTATGTTCACCAGTATGTGAATTGTCCTAGTAGAGTTGGTCTTCTGTTGACAGGGAGAAATATTGTTACTCTACATTTTTCCTCTATTTTGTTTCAGATTTTGCAGATTTGGAATATGTTTTGTGAAGGTCTTTTATGTGCTCTAGCAAAGTGGCTTGAAGACCGGTGATTCGAAAGTCATGTTTCAGTATTTCAGTGTGAGTTTATATAGTCCGGTTGGAGTAGTGAAAGGTGTTCAGTGATTGAAGTTTGTTGTTTTGTTGTGGATGTATCTGGAAGATTCTGAAGTGTATCCTCATGCATAAGGAAGCATGTCATGGTGTCTGCGTGTCATCTTCTTATTGGGAAGCATGTACATCAATGATTATTTGTGTTTTCATTAGGTTTGGTCAACCTAGTGTTTACACTTCATTCAAAGAATAAAATTTAAATTAAGGAAGTGTGTGGTTGTTTTGAGATATTATTTTTGATCTTGAAAAATGTTTTTTATCAGTCCACTCTTATTCCTTTCCACTGCGGGAATTTTGAGTTGCTGACCTATTTTGAATTTATAAAACGAGGTATTTGTGGTTGACCTTGAAGAAAGTTTCTAAGGTTAAGAATGATATAAAATAAAGTTGAATTGTGAAGAGTTGTATGACAATGTGATGAAAAGTGATGAAAGTGAGCCACAAATCATAAGAGCAGAAGTGTGTGTGTGAGTTGTGATAATAGTTCTTCATTGTGTTGAAGGAAGTGAGTTGAAGGTTTTTTCAATCTTGTGGATGTGCATTAATTGTTGTGGTGGATCTTTTTTTTCTCTTTTGTATCCATAGGTGGTGAGCCTCCCTATTGGATAGTGAGTCCTTTCTATGGACAATGAGTCCCTTTTGTAGGCAGTGAGCCTTTGTACTTGGATTGTAATGAGTCCTCTTATAGGCAGTGAGTCTTTGTATTCTGTTTATAATCTTTTATATTGTGAGTTAACCCTCACCATGGTTTTTCCCTCATTGGGTTTTCCACATAAAAATTTGGTGTTTGTTGTGTTGATTTGCTTTCTGTTATTTGTGTTTCATGCTCTTACTTAATAACAGAACAATATGGTTATGGATTTAATAAGTGTTGAGTTTTAAGTTTTGAATTGTGTGACAACTGATTCACCCCCCTCTCAATTGTCCTATGCCTATTTAACAAGAGATACTTCAAACTCACCAGAAGAGCATAGAGTTGGTTGATGAAGCTGTCAAATTGTTGCAAAAAATACTTCCTAGAGTATCCATTGACATTTCTTTATCATGTGTACTATTTTTAAAATTACTGCTAGATTCTTTTAAGGAGTATTTTCCTAGTCTAGAAGAGAATTTTGAAAGGGAAGCAACAAATAATTTGGATAATTAGAGGCGAGTTGATGCATTAGATAATTGTGCTACTACTCACACCAAGTTTCAAGGCAACTTGAAGGATGTTCAAAAGTGTTTGGAGGAAGCCAAACAATTGTTTCAATTTTGTTTGAAGTGGCCAATGTCTAGAAAAAGCATACAGTATTAGATGTACTCAATTGAGTCTCAAATTACTTAGGCCTCTATTGAGTATGATCCAATGAATGATGGGGATGATGCAA
Organism: Sequoia sempervirens; assembly: GCA_007258455.2. NCBI lineage: Eukaryota > Viridiplantae > Streptophyta > Pinopsida > Cupressales > Cupressaceae > Sequoia > Sequoia sempervirens. The sequence continues at coordinate 23,068,775 of VDFB02056351.1, forward strand.
CTAGAGTGGTCATTAAAAATATGCATGGCCAATTATTCTTACTACAGGAACAAAAAGATAAAATCATAATGCATTATATTCAACTCTGAGATATAGTAAGTGTAAGGCTTTCTTCTTTAATGAGAGTTTTGGCGAATGTAGAGAAGGTTTTACAAAAGACAACAATACCTATTTCTCTAGAAGAAGGAGAATACATTTATGTACAATTTGAAAACTAGAGTTACATGCTTACTTTTTCCAAGAAGGATTAGTAGGATCACCTTACAAAATTAAAGGCATCATATCAAGGTATATTACCCTCATCGAGTTAAGGTGTACATTTTTGAATTGAATAGTCAATTATTAATATCTATGTACATATGTGGAGTTAACAGATGTTATTGGAATATAGTTTTTTTCTTTTTGGTGATGGATAACATAGAAACAAGGAGCTATTCTCATGTAGATATATTAGTAAGAGAATGAAATGTGGATTTACTACCCTTTTCCCTTGATAACAAAGAGGGCGTGAAGTAGAGAAGTGTGTTTCCATTAATGACAAAGGGTGAGATTGTTGGAAACATGATCATGGTGATGTATGGTTTTTTCATTGATGGAAACCCAGTTTAGAAGTGATGGTCCATTAGTATGTATATAGTCTAGAGTAGACCAAGTTTTTTTGTGAATTTGGTTGTGTTTGACCGAGATAGTGATGTAACAAAGCATCAATTTTATTTTTTGTAGTTCTCCACATTTCAATATCTTGTCATGTGGGTTTGAAGTGATAATGGTATGTGTTGAAGTAGTCTATATTTAAATTTTCAAGGTTTTATGTCTTCCACAACAAAATATATTGATGATAGAGTATTGAGCTAAGTAGAGACATAGTTACAATTATAGAGTTCATGTTGGAATACTTCACATTCCACTACGAATGATCATTATGCTTTGTGGATTTTAGGAAGTTCTTGAATATGTAATATTTGTTGTAAATCAAAGTCTCAAGTTGTTTGGTGGCCTTGATTCAAGGTTTGGGATGAACAATTGGTTCATTTAGTTCTCGCTTCATTAGTTTTGTTGTGTGGTACCAAACTAAGGGTTTTGGGGTCATGGAGAACTAAATTGTGTATGAAGAGTAATAATAGGAGTGTCTATAGGTCATGCCAAAATATCTTGGTGAATAAAATTCCTTGGTTACTTTTACAAGGTATGTATTATGGAGTTTTGAGCCAATGAGTTATGGTATCACATGTTTAATCTAATCAGGTTGACGTAATTGATGATATGATTCATTCCAAAATATATACATATATATAGAAGGTCAATTCAATGTGTAATATGAGATAAGAGATGTGAGGTGTGTTGTGAAGTGTGAAATGGGATAGAGGTGATCTTGTGAAAATGAGGAATAAAGTGTGTTAAGTTAGTTTTATGAGTATAATTGAAACTATATCTTCAGCATATAGCAAATGCATTGTAAGCAATTCAAGTTCTACTAGTGAGCCATCCTTTGTATATGTTTTTTAATTCTAGAAGAAGTGATCTTCCTTCGGTATTGACCCCTCCTATTTTTTGGATAGCAAGTCCTTCAGATAGTGAGCCCCTCAGGCAGTGAGCCTCCTGTAATCTATTGTACTAGTTATGATATATTATGAGCTAATCCTCACTATGGTTTTTCCCTTTCAATAGTTTTCCACGTAAATCTAGTTTCTTGTGTTGAGTGTTGTGGTGTATGATTTAATTTTTCCTTTCCTTTTTATGTAAGTTTAATGAGATTATTTGTAATTCACTTTTAATTAATTAATTTCAAGGAATATTGATTAACCCCCTCTCACTATTTTGGGTGTTCAACAGAAAGAAGATATAGAAAGTTAAGAAATAGGACTATAGATGAATTTAAAATAAAGTGGAATTATTATGATATTAATAGTGGCACTATTGACATTTCATGCCACCCTTTGATGACCCATCATTGATAATCAATATGAGAGATCCTAAATGGGCCATCTTGCATAATTATCCTTGAAGTGTCCTAAAGTAGGCTAAGTCGTAGTTTTTGGGTTTCCAAGTTTTCACTTCCCTTCATACTGACATGCCTTCTTCATCGCCCCTGATCCTCCATCTTTTTCGCTTCTTCTTTCCTTTGTTGGCAAGAGACATTGAAAATGTACTTTCGTGTTGTCATTCATGGAAACCCTAGTCGGTGATTGGATCTGCACGTCATCATTTACTCCTACCGGCAGATAGATTGAGGACAATCAGGAAGAACAGAGCATCCAACAGTTTTGTGTTCTTTGATTCTCATGCAAATTTTCTATTGTTATTTTGAGTTGTGGATCTTATGGGAGATTAATCAATGTATTTCTTATGTTGTCCAAAAATCTCAGTGCCTCGTATCAATTTGTATGCAAGTCTGGAGATCCAGTTAGATATCTTTTTGTTCATCACTACTTTGTGGCCAACCTGAATGATTTTAAGTGTCATGGATATTTGAGGAGTGTTTACTCAATTTGGGTCTAAACTAAGTTGTGACCGACCATTGTGGGTGTGCATTGAATATTATTCATGATTTGAGCCGATAATTGTAAATATTCTTAAGTTTTATTGACGCCAACTATTGTGATTAAATTATTAGTCACAGATATATATAAATGATCAATTATATCATTTTTGTGTATGTAGAAGGTGTGTCAATGTGTGTTGCAAATATCAGAAGGGTGATTTAGCGATTTATGCACAGTTTCACTTGTGCATCAAAGATTTTGTGGTGTGAGTTAGAGTAGAAGTGAAAAATCAGTCAGAAGGACAGAAGATCGACTACTGAGCCTAATTGGAACTATAATCAAGCATTTGTAGATGTTATTCTCTCAGTTCATTCTCATGGATCTAATCCAAATATTTGTAAGGCAGTGTGCCTTTCTATTTTGAGTAGTGAGCTCTAGGCAATGAGCCTGAATACAAATGCATTCCCATATTGTAAACTTCTTTTTGAGTATACTCAAATCATATTGTGGATTGGCCATCCACTATGATTTTTCCCCTAATAGGGTTTCCACATAAAAAATCCTTTGTGTTATGGTGTTGTGGTTGTTAGCTTTATGTTATTCCATACTTTTCTTGATTGATTTTTTTAAGTGGGTTAAAGATCAGAATAATAAAGTTAATTTTTGCAGAACACTTATTCAACCCCCCTCTTAGTGTTGCTTGTTTCCAACAATTGGTATCGGAGCTAGTTCCTTGAAAGAAGTCTAACAGCTTGGGGAGATCTTGGAAAGTGTTTTCAATGGATACAAGCAGTCTTCAAGAACAACTTTTGGTGGCCCTGGATGATCTTGACCAATCAAAATCTGAGAACTAGGAACTGTAGGAAAATATTGAGAATGCAGTGAAATTTATTCACTCATTGAAAGACAAAATCAATGAATCAAGGGAGAAAAGAAAAGAATTGTGTGATCAACTTAAGAAAAAGAATAGAAGCATGGAAGATGAGCAACTCGGTCATGCCTTGAAGGAGTAAACAGAAGAATGGTAAAAAAATTCCAAAGAAAATGCTACCCTGAAGAGTGAAATGGAATCTATCATGATGAAAATGACCAAGGAGATTGAAGATAGGAAGAAAAATGAAGAAAACATTGATCAATCCTTGAAAGAAAAATATGAACAATGCAGCCGATCTTGGACAATGAATTGGAACAATCTAAAAACAATGAGGAAGTCTTGAAAAATAGCTTGATGATCTCAAAAATGAACTTACTGCTACAAATGAGTACAAGGAGAAATTCAAAGCAAGCTTAGCCAAGCTTGATGAACTAATTAAAGGTTAGAAGACTGATGTTGACAAGTGAGGTCTTGGCTATGAAGAAGGAGACAGTTCCAGATCTGGACAAAGGAATTTCAGACAAGGAAGATTCAGGCAAGGAAATTAGTTGAATGGAGCTAGAAGGAATCTGGTAAGACAACTGAATGCTCAAAGATTCAATGGTTACTGTTTTGCTTGCAATAAATTTGGTCATATGGCTTCTCAGTGTAGAAGCAAGATGAATCCAAGAGGACCATCATTCTCAGGTTAGTGCTTTAATTCTAATAAGTTTGGTCATAAGTTAAGTGAATGCAGAATTGTGATGAACAACTTTCATAGAGATGTCAGATGCTATGCATGCAATAGACTTGGAAATATTGCTAACTAATGCAGATCAAGACAAACTTAGTGGAATAGTAGGTCTGGATAGAGAAATGTTGTGTGTTACAACTACAACAAATTTGGCCACACTGTTAGATTTTGTTGGAACAGAAGAGGTCTGGTAAAACAAAACATACAGTAGGATGTTAAGGGTAAAGGAAAAGTCACTACAGATGTAATCAGGAGGCAAATGTAGAAGAAATGGGTGAAGAAGGATCCCTTTGTTGAAGGAAATGCACTAGTACCATAATTTACTTCTAGTAATTCCTTTGGGAATTAGTTTTAGGCCTTTGGCCTAGGGGGGAGCTGTCAAGAAAATATTTTAACCCCCTATCGGTAACTAACACCAGAATGTGGATAAGTCCAGTAAGTGCATAGATTCCTTTCAGATGTTGTTCAACCAATTGGAGATAGTATCATACAGTATTGGAGATCCATAGAAGAATTATCTGTCTCGGTGCATGGAAATAGGGTAACCAGATGAATTAGGGTAGAAGCATTTATTGCAACAAAAGGGTTAGTTGTGTGAATGATAAAAAGTCATTTTTATCCTTCATTTGTCACTTTATATTTTGGAGAAAAAGAAGTTTGGAGAGCCCTGGAGTGAATTTTGTTGAGTTGTGGCAAGATTCAAGTGTGAAGAAGATTCAGAACTCTGATCTGACAAAAAGGTATTTATTGGAAAAACTAGTGAATTTGTGAATTTGTAAAAATGGCCACTCCATTGGTAGTTGAAGTTAAGGATAGACCTCATCCAAAGTTCAAGTGGCATCCTTAAAAGTCTATTGAGACCGAGCCCCTACGTGAATTTTTTGTCTATACCATACAAATTCTTGCACACTAAATATTAGGGCTTACATACATGCCTATTGGTATATGGCTTCTAGTGTTGTCATTGATGGCAACCTAAGTCATTATTCCAGTTCGCAGATAAGAATTTGTTCCTACCGACAGGGAGAGTGAAGAATAGAGTTTTACCAAAAGTGAGAATGAAGAATAGGGTATCTAGTTAGTATGTCGATCCGTATGCTTCACCGGATTATCATTTTAGGTTGTGGATATTAGGGAAGGTTGTTGAGCATCTATTTTATCTCATTGTTAAGTTTTGTGCTGTCACATTACTCGGTGTATGAGTTAAGAGATCTGGCAGGATGATTTTTTTGTTTATTTTGTCATGGTGGCCGGCTTGGTGAATGTAGCATGTCGCGAATGTAGGAGTAATTTTTTAATTTTTTCTTGTGTTGGACTTTTTTTTTTGGGTCCTAGCATAACATTAGCCGGCTTTGATGGGTGTGTACTAAATATAATTTGTGATTTGAGCTGATTGTTGGAGAATATTTCATGTTTTGCTAAAGCTGACTTGAAGCGATTGAAATCCTTGATAGCAGATATATATGTGAGTTTGAGTAATTCATTTTGATGTGTGAATAGGTGTGAAGAGAAGAAAAGATGTGTATGAGAATATCAGAAGATTAGTTGAGTGAATTTTACTTGTGTAGAAGAGGATTTTTTTGAAGCAAATTAAGGCAGAGCGAAGTGCAGAATCAGATAAAAGGTCTAGAATCTGATCTATGAGCTTCACCGGAATTGATACCAGGAATTTTTAGATGCTACTTTCTTAGTTCAACCTTTTGTTGTAATCCAAAAATTTTGTAAGGTAGTGAGTCTTCCTTATTTTGAGCAGTGAGCTCTAGGCAGTGTTCCTAAATGCATGTGCATTCCCTTTTTCTTCACACTTTTAACAGAGTATTAATTATGGATTAATATCCACCATGGTTTTTCCCCTAATAGGGTTTCCACGTAAAAATATTGGTGTCATGGTGTTTTCATTGTTTCCTTCATGTGCTTGCATCTTTACTTTTGTTGAAATGTTGTAAATGGATTAAGATCTAAAATAAAATTTAAATATTGTTGAACACTTATTCACCCCCCCTCTCAGTGTTCCTTGAGTCCAACAATGCCAATATTGAAGAGTTAGGAAGTTCAAAAATTATGAATTTGTATTCCAACCATATAATTGGAGAGGACTTCACTTGTTAAGCTGGAATACAAAAACCTAGAAGTGAAGAAGTTTACATAGTTTGTGAAATTTCCCATATTTGAGGGAAGCGAATGGGTGTGATATATTTTGAGTAGAGTTCATGCCAAGTTCATGTGGTTGAATATACCTTTCAATATTAATAAAGAGGCTATAAGTGCTATCACAAGTCTAAATTCCTCCAGTGGACTGCCAATCTTGAAATTTGTAAAGAATCAGAAGGTTACTAATGCAACAAGTGCACAATTTGATAGAAGGGCAATGATAATCAAAGACATTGCTGAAATGGACGTGAAATTTTCATCAATGGTCATTGGCTACAAGCTCTACCACTCCAACTGGGATAATTCAGTATTCGGTACAACCATTTATGCAGCCTCTCAGATGGTAAAAGAAAATGAAAATTATGAATTGTGTGAGCTGCTCAGAAGTCAGCTGATGGAGAATCTAGGTAAGATTAAGAAAGACAAAAAGAAATATTTTAAGTATGGTAACTTGTTGCTGTGTTTGTTTTTTATTTCATGAGTGAGGTTTCGAGTGTTGGGAAAGTTCACTGGCAAAGTAATCACCTATAGCTGTGCAAATAAGAGATATATTGTTTGGAAGTGGTGATTGGCAGACTAGAAATATTGCCCTCTGGGGGTACTTCAAATTTTTTTAGAATATGATGCATGCCAAAGAAATAATTCCTACCTTAATTGTAGAGAAGTATAAAGATACAATCTATTTCATGGTAGATATTGATCAATACCATATGGAAGCTATTGATCCCAGAACGATATGGATTATGCCTATGGGATATGAAGTAGAGGAGAACATCTTGAAGGTGTATGCAGAACATTTGTTGAGCATGCCCCTGGATCCGATAGAAGAAATGTTTGGATGTTATGCAGAAAAGAGCATGCAATTCCATAATCAATCACAGAAGAAAAAGATAGTTAGGAGAGTAAGGAAAGAAGTGGAACTTGTTGTGCAGTTTTCGCACACATGCCCCTTTGAAAGTAGAGACCCTCTATTTTTTTCTTCACTTTTGTTTTCTTAGGGTCCTGACTTCTTCCCTTTAAGGGAAAAGTCCCTCGGTCTGGGTCTTGGATCACCTATGTGCATTGATGAACTTGCTCCAAGAGATGCTCTTTTTCCATTTGGAGGACACAATTCAACCCTTGAAAGTCACCCCCTAAATTCAAATTTATGAAAACTAGCGAAATTGGCTGAGTGTTGAGTAATTTTGAAAAATTTGAGAAAGATTGGATTACCTGACCCTTAATCCAGTCAGATAATTCAATGTACCTTGGATTAACCAAATTCCTCCTAGATAGCATATTCTTAGTTTCTGCCCAGGTGTCAAATTTCTGAAAATTGCAAAACATCATGTCAGTCATTAATGAAGGGTCATTAATTGATCCAATTTGGTTTTATATTTGCTTATGTCCCTCATTTTTCCCATTTACATTCGAGGATTGTTGAGGAGCAACCAGGTATCCCTTCATTGTGTGTCGATTTGATCTTCCTTGAGGGATTTCTCGCATGAGCAGTGGTTGATCTTGGATTTAATTGTCTCTTCCTTGGCTTCTTTGGTGCATTCTCCAAAGGGTTTAGCGATTAAAGGTATGAAATTCTACTTCTTTGGCTACTTCGATTTCCTTTTGGCTTTCATCCTTGTGTCCTTTGGTTTGCATGTTGAGTTTGTTTATTTTGGGGTCACAAGGGTTCTTTTCCTATGTGAGTCATTGCTCGTGTCGTGCAGTTAGGGTTTGTTACTGCATCCATTATTTTCTAGGACATGCGGAATGTGAGGGTTAGGACTCTTGCTTCAGTGATTTAAATGAATGTACAATTAAAGAATGTCCCATTTTGAGTTTTGAATGTACAATTTGTGCTGAATCACTTCCTTCATTCCATATTGATTAAACCCTAGGAAATAATTCTTTCCAAATGAGTTAAACTTGAACATGGAGATTCAAATCTTTGAGAAATTGTATGAAATCATGAAAATATTAGCTTGAAGTCATTTGAGTGAGTGGTTTATTAAAGAAATCAATCAAATTTTATGAACTTAGCTTGAAAAAATCTTTGAAACTTAGCGATTTCTACCTTCCTGGCAAAATCTCGGTGAATCCGAGCAAGCTCAAATTACACGAACCTTAATCTGCTCGGATAATCTGAGGGAGCTTGGATTAGCTGAAGGACCTCCATGGTCATGATGAATTCAAAACAGTTTCGGTAATTCTACACAACCCCAGATTTTCCAAACTTCGGGTAATCCTAGGATGGCTAGAATTTCTGATTTCCTCCTTAATTGATGGTTAATGCTCATACTTGGATTTCATTATCAATTTGATGCTTGAATTGGCTTGTGATGAGATGCTTTAATATTCCATATCTCATGAGTTGCATATTATAATTTTAAATTGAGTTGTTTATGTGTTGACTTCAAAAAATTCTAGCGAGGCTAGATTGACCGAACCTTAATCCGTTCAAAAAATCTTCCCAAGCTCGGATTCTCTGAACTTTTGTCTCAAGCTTAAATTCAAGGAAGAGGTGATGAATGTTGCATCTTGATGATTGATAATGATGATTCATGTTCTTTAATGATGAGATTAGCTTCATTTCTCATTGTTAGGTGTTATGATAATGCTTTCCTTTTGGTAATTTTGGCTTTGTGTTAACAAATGTAGGAAATAGAGAGTCCTAATAAGACAACCAAGAACAAGGCTACCCAGGCACAAGAGGAAGTAAGAAAGAGGCAAAAGAGAATGAAGTATGATTTCAAGGACATCTAGCCCAAGACAAAGATTTCCTTTGCATGGTCGAGGATTGCAAACACCAACATGGGCCACATAGATTATGATGATTTCCACCAAAGAATGTTTGGGAAGGCACCTATTGAGCTTGCACAAAAGATCACCCATACAGGACTAGCACAAGCAATAGGTTTTCCACCAACTACTGTGTCCGGAGTTCGTTTTGGAATGTGAAAGGCACTATGATTCAAGGACAATAATCATTGTTGGTTCTCAAGGCAGAGTGATGGAAAATCTAATAGAAGAAGCTACTGCAGAGGTTTTCAACATTTCCTCCCATCACAAGTTGATTGAAGAGATAAAGATTGGGGAGTTTACCAAATTCTATGAGGAAGACCCAAATAAAGCCTTGGAGATAATGAATAATGCTTGGATTCTGAAGCCAAAGCCTCATTATTCAAAATTTCCCAAGCAACTACACATGAGTGATTTCAAGCAAGAGTACAATGATATCATAACTCTCTTGGGTAGAGTCATGGAAGTGGATGAAGCACACATATTCCAACCTTGGATGTTCCACCCTATTACTCAGATAGTTTCCAATAAGCATTACCATTGGGAAAGGATCATCAACAATAATATAGATGTTGAATTAAGAAGTGTACAAGAGACCAACAAGTTCACCATGACTTCATATTAGGTGTATATGCTAGCCCACAAAAAAAAATACAAAGGTCTCAGTTGTAAAGGGGTCTTGGGGAAAGATAGAATATGGGAGGTATATCCCCAGTTACAATATAAGACATCAAATTATGGGAGAGCCAATGATGCTTTCTTCATGTATATTCCTAGGTTATTACAAGATTCCCTTCACATGAGGATCTCTGTAGATGCAATGGATCTAATAAATAATTATGGTCAGTGGTTTATTTAGTTCCAAAGGTTTACATATATCAGAATGCAAGGATCACTAGTAGTTCCCCTCACATTACAGAGATATCCCACCAAAAAGCTCATCCTATTGGAACTAACTAAACAAATGGTTGGCTTTAAGGAGGTCCTGCAAAGAGGAAACATAAAGAAGAAAGGATTGGGATCAAAATTCCCATTGAGAGTAGGAGTATTGGAAGCCTACCCCTCTATTCAGAGTGCCCAACATTTAGAGAAAGAGATGACTCAATTTGAGTTATATTCCCATACCAACAAAGGTAGTTTTGATCCCTATGGAAAGGTTTGCAAGCAAGCAAACAAGACTTTCAGGCATAAAGACCATATTGAAGATTATTGGGTTAATTGTAGAGAGGAGTGGGAAGTTATCAGGAGAAGATTTTCAAGACTAGCTTTGAAGTTAATCAGATTATACAGGTTTGTGGAAGTACCATACCAGGTGGAAGATGATGAAGCAGATCTCCTTCAACATCATGATTATGAGCCCTATAAGAATAAGCCTTTGCCTCTAATTAATTGGTCTGAGGATGAGGTAACAGATCTAAATAAGCTCACAGAACCAGTCAAGAAGTATTCTAGACTATGGGTCAAGCATAAAGTATTAGAATTTGAAGCAGGTGGTGGTGTCAAATTCACCTATGATCTAAAGGGAGATATGGAATCCCATGATGAAGAGGAAGTTGAAGTTAATAAACAAGATGAGGTCACTAAGCATAATGATGAGGGGGTCATCCAAGAGACAGTTTCAATAAAAATAACAACTAGAAGCCAAGGGGAAACAAAGAAGGTTCCTTAGACTAGTACTCATGTTGAAACAGGATAGACCTCACAACCAGTAAGAAAAAGAAGAATAATGATAGAGTGGCAAAAAGCTGCAAAATCCATGAAAAATGAAGCTACTACATATGCTCCTTTAGTAGAAAAAGTGATAGAATTAGAAATTTCAGGGGAGAAACCCCAATTTTATGTGAGAAGACATTCCCCAAAGCAGAGGAATCCTCAAATAGAACAAACCAAGATAGTAGGAGAAGGGTTAATTGATGAAGAGGCACCTACGGATGATCTTGAAAAGAGATCAGCTACAAGGAATAATTCCCCCATCCCTTCTCAAAATTTTCACCAAGATGTGCAAATTGATGAAGAGGCACTTCTAGAGGAAGGAAACATATCAAACAACCCTGAACAATTGAACAAAAAAGATGATGACATATCTACCCCTGACAGTGGAGAGTGGAGAGAATTTGTTAAAGAAATGAACCAATCAACTTCAAGAGCTGAGAGAAAAAACATAGAGTTAGAAGTTGTATAGGGAAAAGCTTCAAGGTCTCCTGAGAAGGTAGTATTAGATGAACCTCAAAGCACTCCTGGGGAGGAAGCTTATAAAGAAGAGGAAGTTGTTGATAGCCCCAATCAGGACAAAGGAAAACAAGAAGATCAACCAGAGGCTGAAAGAAATGTTGAGATAAATGTGGTAGATAGTCCTGAAAAGGAAGTAGCAACTAAGGCACCTATAGCTCTAGACTGGCTGGAAAAGAGACTGAGCAAAAATCCAATCATTGTACAAGAAGAAACACCAAGTTGGGACAAACTATTGGAGTAGTTTGGACAGCCTAAATAGAGGAAAAGAGCCAGGACAGTGTCTATAATTACAAGGGATGAATTCAATAATAGGGTGGTTCATGTAGTAGTCCCTCCTTCAAAAAAGTTCAAGGATGAGGTCAGACCCTTAGATTACAAGGTACAAACCATCAACTTGGGACCTACAAGTAAAGATCAAAAGAAGGAAGAACTTAAAGAGTCCTCTTAGGCCATCTTGAGGAAATTGGACAAGGAGACAAAAGAAAAGGAGAAGTTGCAAAAGAGGTTGAATGATGTATATAGATATGCGCAACATTTGATGAAGCCTCTACAAACCATGGGTAGTGAGGGAACATTTCCAAAAGGATTGTTTCCTAAGGAGGAAGTTGATGAAATTGAAAAAATGAAATCCTCTATACACTGTACTCAAAATTGGTTGCAGGATGTCAACAATAGAGGAGATGTGGCAATTGTGCAGACCTTGAAGATATGCAATCATGCTTCTGATTTTCTAGAGCATATTTCACAGGTTATCACAAATTGCAAGAATATTAATGAGACAACTAATAATGAAATTTTGCAGTTGCCCAAGAATGAGCTAGCTAGGTTGGATTTCCTTTCTAAGGATGAAAATGATAAAGTAAAGGAATGGATTAAGGTCTAGAATTATATAAAGGAGCTTCTATCCAAGGTCATGAAGAAAGTAACAAGAATACAAGGCAAGGTGAAAGAAATAAATGATGGTTGTATCAGTTTCTTAGAAATAATGACTGGAAGAAAGAAGTTTGGTCAAAAGAATATGAACGTCAGAAAATTGTAGAGTTGGTGGTATGAGATATATGCTCATCTTGAGGGTGCCCTTATCTCTAAAGAAAATCTGGAGGATGCTACCATATATATTTTGAAATTGGACAAATATCAAGAGTTACAGGTTGAATGGAATAAAGTGATGCCACAATATTTGGAAGATTTTGAAAATCATAAGACAAGGATTAAATTTATTCTAGTTTTAAATTTAGAGGATATGCAAGAAGTATTGAATAAATTTAAAGAATTATCAAATAAATCAGATGCTAAAAAGGAAGGAGAAAATAGCAAACTGGCAGCCACCTAGATTTTTGTGCTAGACATGTGACCCCAACCATGATAAGCAACATGACCTTGGAGTTTGTGCCACAGATATATAATTGGAAAATCCAGGCCGACCTGGAAGAAGCCCCAAGCATTAAATGCAAAAATTATTATTTTATTTAAGGAAGTTTCTAGGCCAACCTATTTCTGGCCACCAATTTTTTGTAACACTAGTTAGGTTGACCTAGTTTGGAATTTCTATAAATAGGGAATTTTGACTCATTTGTAAGAGTTATATTTTGGGAGAAAGCTAAGTGATAGAGCAAGAGTTAGAGCTAGGAGTTAGTACATTTTGAAAGCAAGTGTTCTAATACTGAATACTGGAATTGTTGCAACATTTGAGTGATTCAATATAAGTAAATACATTATTCTTTGGTGTTCTTTCTTCTGTTGATTTATCTTGCATGGTTCTTGCTATTATATCTTAAAAATTTCTTTGAGAACATTAGATATAAATGTTAGATTTAGAGTTAAATGTGATTCAATGGTGTTAGTGATTTGATGCTTGAAGTGTTTGTAGCAATCCCTGGTCCATGCTTTTAGCCACTGGTTGATTGTGAGTTGATGTGTAAAGTTAGCCTAGACCTTATATTTATGTGCCAAGTTCAATTGTGAGTATTTGTTCATTTCAATTGCAAAATTAGGGTTGTTTTGGATGAATGTCTCATGATTTGAAAAATCTTAATTCCTTAGAAGATTGCATTATTTTTGTATGATTGCAGAATAAATTTGGTTTAAGCAGAAATTAGTTTTGAGGGATTGGTCTATTTCAAGTGTTTTATCATTTGCATTACTGGTCTTAGGAGTAATTGTAATCTTAGGATTTCTCTACTCCCTTGTATTTTGCTATTTCTTTTGTTATCTGGGTTAGATTTAGGATTTGAAGTATCAACATATTGCAAAATCTGATAAATTTCAAGTTCCAGCATTTGTTTGTAAGGTCCCTTTGTGATTACCAACATTTTCACATTATCTCTGAGTTGTTTCACTACATTTGTCAAGACCTAACATTAGAGACGTTGGGGTTATCTCTTGAGGCTTGCTGATAGAGATTTACCTTTCAAGAGAGATAAGATACTTTTATTATTTATGAGTTGTTGTGGTCCATAAAACACCATCAAAATATTGGCACTAGAAGGAGGGCCTGAATAAGCAAGCTGGATCATTTTATGTTTGTCATTTCTCCTAAAATATTTTGAAGAAGGACTAGATCTAAACTAGGAGAAGAAGAGTTGCAAGAGTTGCAAGCTCCTACCAAGTCAAGAAGGACCAGAAGAAGGGGAAAATTATCTTCCACCCAACCACTACCACCATCCTCATCTTCATCAAGTCCATCTTCATCTAATTTTGAAGCCATTCTCGTTTAGCAACCCCAACTGGCTATAAATCTTCCTTTACCACCCCCACCTCCACCAATGGCTTTCCTTGCTAACAACCCATCTCCATTATCCTTCAATAATTACAATTTGATACCCAAAAATCTTGAACATTTCTATTCAAAGTTCCATGTTAATGACCCCAATAGGACTGCAGAGGAACACATCAGGATTTTTCAGACCTATCTTAGGGATAGGGGAATTAACCATGAGGATGTTGCATGTAGGCTCTTTCCTTATTCCCTAGGAGAAAATGCATTCTATTGGTATAATCATATTCCTATTGGGTCAATTCATAATTGGACTAAGTTGGAAGCTGCATTTTTACAAAAAATTAATATTCCCATTAGTGCCAATGAGCTTTATCTACAATTCACTAAAGTCAAGAGAGAAGTTAATGAGCCTATAGGGTCCTTTAATAATAGATTCCATCATTCATACACTAGATTATAGGCTCCTTATGTTGTAGATGATGCTACTGCCTTGGAGGTTTATTACAAAGTGTTAGACAGTCTCATAGCCACCTTCCTGAAATGGAGAACTAACCCTCCAACCGCCCTGCTTGATGCATACACGGAGCCTATTAAGGTCAGCATTGATTTGAGACAACACTAATCTGGGGCTTTACTGTCATTAGGACCCACTACTCACCCAGGGAAAGTTTAGGCTCTTAACCAGACTCTTACCAATCATACTCCTATTATGAATCATGTACCTCAATTGCCTTTAGTCCCTCATCCAGGACCTCCCATGAATCAAGTCCCACCAATGACCAATTATCCCCAACAAAGTATTAATCAACCCAATTATCCACAACCACAAGTTGGTTTCCCTACATATTTGCAGAATTCTAAAGTATTGAACCAGTCATTGAGCTCTAGTGTGGCAACAAGATATCCTCAAAACAATGTGAACTAGACTCCATATAATAATCCTAATAAGGAGAGATTAGATGAGTTGACTGAACAAGTGAAGAAGTTGAACATGGAGGACACCTATCTAAGAAATTAGAATAGTCAACTCCAAGCTTCTCAAAGGAGTATGTAGTCTAACCACAATAGAGAAAATCGGGAGCCTCAACAAGGACAAAACTTTGACAAAGGACAACATTTTGACAGAGGACAAAAAATTGAAAGAGGGCAACCTTCTGGTCAGAATTTTGATAGGGGATAAATTGGTGGATAGGGATTTGATAGGAGGAAACCACCCAAAAAAAATAGAACCTAGAACACAAGACCGAATAATGGAGGTGTTCCCACTCCACTCGACCAACCTCCTAATCAAGAAAGGCCCTTAGGAAGTGTGTATCTAGTAGAAGCAGCTCTATCTAGATGGTGCAGGCTTCATAAGAAAAATCAACATTTAGAGATGGATTGCCCAGAATTCCAAACTGCAACATCCATTTTCCAGTATGAGGTCAAGAATCACTCTAGTGGTCAAGAGTTGGTGCCATCGGGACCTTATGACTCTCAGGTCTTGGTAGTAAATCATGCTCCTTTTCCAAAAGGAGACGAGAATGGGCCAGAAGAAAAAAATAGATCAAGTGTGTAATGGGGATGAATTTATTAGATGTTTAATGAAATTCCTGAGAATGATAATGGCCCCTTCGATGAAGAATAAACTAATGTTGAAGAAGTACAGGTGTTCCAAAGACCAATCAAGAAGTATGACTTAAGAGATAGGCCAACTAGAGGACCACAAGCTGTAGGTCCCTTTACCACTTCCATCCCTCTGAATAACTTCACTACACCTCCTGATCCCAATGCTAGTAACAATCCAACATATCCCCATGTACCTAAGCAATATCTGTCCAAGGAGGGACAAGCATAAGCTAGGACATACAAAGCAAAGAATGTAGATACCAGAAAATACAACGTGGTGGAATATCTCAAGGAAGCCCCCACTGACATGAGCACAGAGCAATTAGGTGAATATGTGGTTGAAGAACTTAAGAAGCTCAAGGTAAGTCTTTTTGCATTTGAATTATTACGAGTACCTGCCATGTAGTCTTAGGAGCTTACAATGCAAATATAGTATCAGAAGATGAAATAGTTAGTGGGGCTACTGGTAAAGTATCTAGTTCCCAAGTGTTGAAAGATCATATTCAAGTTCAAACACAACCTGGAGACAAAGGGAAAGAAAAGGACAAAATTCAAGTTGCCCAGGTTGATACTAAATTAACCCTATTTCAAGGGAAAATAGAAACACCTCCCTTTCTAATTTTTGTGCTCATCTTTGTAAAGAATTTACACAATTTCCTCATAGATTTAGGTGCTTCCACCAATGTGATGCCATTTGTTGTTTATAGAGCCCTAGGAATAACCCTTGTAGTCTCTCTAAAGAGGGCTACCCAACTAGACAAAATGAAGGTGAATGTAGTAGGGGAGCTAAACATGGTTCTTATGCAAATTTCCTCAGATCCTAGAATACAACAAATCATTAATATACAAGTAGCAGATATCCCTGATTCCTATGGTTTGATTCTAGGAAGAGACTTTACTAAGGCCCTGAATGGATATGTATCAACTGATCATTCACATGTGTCTTCCCTAGAAAGGGGTGTCAAATCAAATCAAGATTGAGAGAGAAACCTGAATGAAGCATGTAATCACAGAATACCAGAATACTTCAAATGAAATATTGGTGTTAGAAGTAAGCATGGGTAACTATGTGCTATCAACCCCTATTGAGGAGTTAGATGCAGAAGAAATTTTTATACTGCATACCACACCCATTGATTTCACAGCAGAATCCAATAGTACTGGATCCCTGGTGGAACCAGTTGAAGATGATGATGATACTAAAGATAACCAACTTAGCTTGTTAGAAAACTTTCAAGAATTCATGAAGAAGTGTATAGAAGATTAGATTCATTTGGGTGGAGATATGAATTTTGAAGAATTACTTTTACCATGTTGTTGTAGAGTTCACAATGCTTCTCACTTAGAATTGGAATGTTGCTTGTGCTAGATAGCAGTAGAACAAGTACAGAAGTGCATAAACTCCACTCCAGCAGTCAGAATTGATATACAAAATATTCAAGATGATCCCACAGGAAATAGTGTGGTACATACTGAAGAACCTTCCAGTAGTGAAAATACAAAAGATAAAATGAAAAGATCCAGAGCTGCTGGTTGTTGGACATTAAGATTTTTTTTATCCAAATCAAAGCAAGGTGATGGAGTAGGATTTGAGTTGATCAGCCCTAAAGGTAAAACTTTCTTTGCTACTCACAGACTTCAATTTCATTGTACCAATAATGTAGCTAAATATGAGGCTTTGATTCATGGATTGCTTATGGCACTGAGAAAGAAGGTGAAGATTCTGCAAGTATTTGGAGACTCTGAGTTAGTGGTTAGGAAAATTAGAAAACAATATTCATGCAATGATAGAAGGATGACCAATTATAGGCATAGAGTCTGGGACCTTGTTGAGGGATTTCATTCCTTCAAAATATAGTTAATACCTTGCAACAAGAACCAAACTATAGATTCTCTGGCCCAGGTGGCTAGTACCTTGCATCCATTGTCACTTTCTGGCTTAAAGAAGTTCACTATGGAACTAGTGTCTTCAGTACCTGACAATGTGACCAATTTCTAGGTGTTTCAAGATGACAAGCATATCTTGGATTTCATCACAAATTATGATGTGTTCACCTCTTAGATTATTGATGAAGCTGACCCTCAAGAAGCTAAAATGGACCTAGAAGGGGTCATCAATTTGAAGACCAATACTATTATGAGGGGAATGGTACAGTTAGAGAGGATTTTTTATTTTGATAGAATAAAAGATCAGGAGCAAGAAACTAAGAAGGAATCCATCAGTAGTCAATGTGATACACATAATATGGGGACTCCCGAGGATGTCAAGAATGTCTTTATTGGCAAGGTATGCACTCCAAAGGAGAGAAAGGGAATTTTTGATTCATTGCATACATATCAGGATGTGATAGCATGAAGTTATGAAGATTTAAAGACATATGACACTTCAATTATTGCACACACCATTCCTCTTAAGCCAGGAGCAAGACCTTTCAGGCAGAGGCAAAGACCAATTAATTCCTTCTTGGAGGCTATTACTCAAAAGGAGGTACAAAAGTTACTTTCAACTCGAATCATATTTCCAATAAGACATTCAACTTGGTTTGCAAACTTAGTTCTAGTGAGAAAGAAGAATGGAGAGATCAGACTTTGTGTTGATTTTAGGAATCTCAATCGAGCATCAGAAAAAGATAATTATCTGGTTCCTTCATTGGATGAGGTACTTTAGATTGTCAATGAATCTCAAATGATGTCTTTCCTAGATGGGTATTTCAGTTATAACCAAGTTAAGGTGTAGTATGAGGATAGGCATAAAACTGCCTTCACTACAAAATGGGGAACTTTTGCTTACAGGAGAATGCCTTTTGGGTTGATCAATGTTGGAGAAAATTTCTAGAGAGCTATGGATATTGACTTTAAAGACATCATTGGTAAGTGTATACTTATTTATATGGATGAATTGACAGTATTTTCAAAGAAGAGAGGTGATCATATAGCATAATTGTGTAAAGTGTTTCAAAGATGTCAAGAATTTGGCATTTCGCTTAATCCAAAAAAATGTATCTTTGGAGTTACTGAAGGAAAGCTGCTAGGACACATCATCTCAAATAGAGGTATTTCCATTGATCCTAAACGAGTGGAAGCCATACTCAAAATTCAGCCACCTACTAGTAAGAAGGAAATGAAATCATTCTTTGGAAAAATCAACTTCGTAAGGAAGTTTATCACTGGCTTTGTAGAAATAGTGAAGCCATTGAATGCAATGTTGAAGCAGGATGCAAAAGTTTAGTGGAGTACAAAAGCAAAGGAGGATTTTTCATAAATTAAGAGGGCCATTGTTAGTGAGTCTTGATTATACCAAGCCTTTCTACATATATTCATTTCGCTCCAATCACTCCTATGCTGGTATGTTAACCCAAAAGTCTAATCAAGGGAATGAGCACCCTATAGCATTTATGAGTGCTCCTTTAAAGGATGCATAACTAAGGTACCCGAGTGTGGAAAAGTAGGCATATGCCTTAGTCATAGCTATAAAGAAATTTAGGCATTATATTCTAAGGAATAAGGTCTTTGCAATAGTTCTTGATCCTGCAGTTAAGTTGTTGATGCAAAATGAATTGGGTGAATGTAGAGCTAAGTGGGTAACCATGTTATAGGAATATGATATCAAGATTCATCCCATGAAGCTAGTAAGAGGACAAGGGATAACCAAAACAATGGTTGAAATGGGTCCTGACCTTATAGCTCAACATTACCACCTTCAAGATTTGTCCCCAGGAGATTGGTATGATGATATTATTAATTATCTCTTGAATCAACAATGCCCTGAACATCTTAATTTAGTACAAAGGAGATCTTTTTTGTTTTAAGATTGATAGCTTTATGATGAAGGGAGTTGTCCTATACAAGAAAAATCACGAGGGTGTCTATCTTCAATGCCTAGGAAAAGAGGAAGCTAAAAAGGTGATGGCATAATTTCATGATAGATATGGCACATGTCATGGATCTGCACCCTCCACTGTAAATCAGATTCTAAGGGTTGGTTATTATTGGCCTACCTTGTTCAAAGATGCACAAAACCACATAAGAACCCGTCATGTGTGTCAGACCACAACAAGCAGAGAGAAGTATGCAACTCTTCCACTCCAACCAGTCATCAAGGTAAAACTATTTGCACAATGGGGATTGGATTTTATTGGTCCAATCAATCCACCTTCTTCTGCAGGCCACAAGTATATTCTCATTGTCACTGATTAATTTACTAGGTGGACTAAAGCTTTTGCATGCAAACAATGTACTTTTGAGGTGGTAATCAATTTCATTGAATTAGGTATTATTAATCTCTTTGGTTGTCCATTATATTTAGTTTGCGATAATGGTCCTGCATTTGCATCACTAAAATTCTCTAATTGGGCCTTTGATCATGGAATCATCATTAAGTTCGCATCCAATTATTATCCACAGGGCAATGGTTTGGCTGAGTCTTCCAATAAGAACCTTTTAATAGTCATCTGTAAGCTATTGGAAAAGAATCCCAAGGATTGGCACACTCAAATTAGATTTTCTCTTTAGGTAGACCGTACAAGACATAAGACCTCCCTAGGAACCTCTCCTTACCACCTAGTGTATGGTTTGGAACCTGTATTTCCCATCTAGTTAAATATTCCCACTTTGTAGTTCATTAATGAATACTATGATGAGGGGGACAAGCGTGAATCCCGTCTAGTTGAATTTCTACACCTTGAAGAGAGAAGAGATGAAGCCTTAGAAAAATTTGCTAAACATTAGGGTGTAGTTAAGAGACGGTTTGCTAGAAGAGCCAAGGTGAAAGCCTTTAGAATCTCTGACTTGGTTCTCTACTGGGATAAAGCACATGATCGAAAAGGGGAGCATGGAAAATTTGACAAACTTTGGCTCGACCCTTATTCGATTTCAGAGATTCTGGGAGATAATGCTTTTCTTTTGAAAACCCTCACTAGAGAGGATATCCCGATGCCTGTTAATGGGTAGTATTTGAAGCATTACTTCCAATCCTGAGTTGTTTACACCTCTTTTCTTGTAAATAGTTAGATTAGGTTTTGTTGATAGGTTTTTTATGCACTTCTCAACACAGGCAGTGCATAGGTGCACTACGTCTCTTGAAAGACAATCTTCCACAATAAAATTGCAGAACACTATCCCAAGGTCTCTAGTGTCAGGTCTTGATAGTGCTTGTAATATCTCAATTGTTTGATGTGATTTTCTAGAATCACAAGGCGGTCTTACATACATATTACAAAGCATGGGAAGTTGGATCTTGAAATGGAGTTCTTAAGATAGGGAAGTTATTGTGCATTTGTTGTAGGTTCAAACAACATTCGTAAACTCCATGTTTATCATTAGATTTAGCTTTACAATGTGCAATGAACCTTAGAATAGGTCAACCATTAAATAAAATGAAAAAGGGCAGGGAAGGGAGGAGGTTCCTGGATCTGTAACTAATTGTGAACAGTGATGATGGAGTTCCTGCAATGGACAGCTCCTTGAAACAATATTCCACTTAACCAGAAATCTCATAGTCTCATGGAATTTGTGCTATCTTCTAAGGTCTACAAATGTTTCATCTATCATTCACCATATGCATGCATGAACAAAGATGAAAGTGTGGAGCAACTTTGAATTTAAGTCCAGATTAACTTTACACAGCTATCTACCATCAGTAAACAGCAAAAAGTATGGACTAAGAAGTCATCAATACAAAAGGAATTTTCATGATCATAGGACAACATTCCTAAAATCTACCAAAGCAAGGAAACAGTTAACTAGAATAGCAATAAAACCTAAGTTAAACATCTAACAATGGAGATTGAATCAAGCAACATGTGAGAAACTTAGAAAATGCACCAAATCAATGTCTTTTCTTTATACATTTTTGCAGCATGCCTTTACAACAACTCAACTCTGTTTCCAAATGAGAGGAGAGCTCTATTTATAGTGCCCAAAAGATCCAATGAATGGCCAAGATCAATTCTCATTGTATGGCCAAGATTCATCACAAAATAGGGTTTCACCCACCCCCCAATATATCATAATTTAAAATTACATTTTGTCCTTTTCCCTACTTTGTCTTCTAGTGACAGCACTGTAGCACTTTTGTCTTTTACCTAATTGCTATTTTAGTGTAGCTACTCTTTAGGGAGCTCTTCATTTTTGACAGGGCTATCTTCTTGCCCTCTTGATGCTGTGTATTCTATGAACTTGAGGATGACCGCCTAGAGCTTGTCTATTTCAATGATTTTATATCGCAACACTTGGTAGCTCCATTCTTTTGCGTTATCTTCAAGCCTTTTCCAATCCTCATCATACTTTGCACGTTGGTCCCTAAATAGCTCTGATTGATCAAAGGCAGGGGAAGTAAAACTCATGAATTCCACTGTGATTTCACTAGACATCTCGTCCTTCATCTTTTTCTGGAAGTAGGGCTTTATCTTCTCCAGATCCATTTGCACTGTGGGCATGTCGTACTCTGTCATCAACTTGAGATAATGAGCACACTCTGCCCTAATTTCCTTGATCCATTTAATGTCCGAATCCACCTTTCTCATGATTTGTTCTAGTCCTTATTTCCGATTATCAAAGTCTCACCGCCACACATCCATCAGCCAGTGATCGTCTTTCTTAAATGCAAACTCCTTTTCACACGTGGCTTCTGGCAACTAAAGGATAGCCTCGATCCTTAGAAAGGTGGAGTCGTATGCTGCAGGGAAGTCGGTGCATAGTTTCCTCGTGCCCTCCAAAGATTGTTGTAGGTCCAAGAACTTGTTGGCTATCCGAACAGCCTAGCTAATTCCCATGTTCCCGACGTATGAGACTTGTTGGAACCAGTCCTCTGTGGTATTTTCCAAGTTCTTCCTTCTTTCCATCTTGTCGATTTGTTCTTTGGATAGTAGATGGGGTGTGGCTATGGATGTGGTAGGCAGGTCATCTACTGAAGACCATTGTTCTATGTAATTTGTTAAGGCCACGACCTATGCCTTGAGCTCATCCTTCGAGATCTTATCCTACTTTATCAAATGCACCACCATAGCCACTGACTCCTCAAGGTGTCTAACTTTCTACTCTCTAGTGGCGGTCCCCAAGTCAATGGTGGAGATGTTGTAACTCACCCCAGCCTGGCCAATCATAGGCATTGCTATTTGCGCTACTCAAGACCCGGAAGCATCCATCGTTACCCTGGATCAGACTTTGGGCTTCTTCTCCTTCTTTGTCGTGATTTGAGCTCGACCCAAGATGGCCTCTAGCCTCGCCCTTTGGTCCTTTAGTACAAGGTTTTTTCTTTCGAGCTACCTCTCTAACCATTCAGACACAACAAATTTTCCCTTAGGTGAATCATGGCCACCCTCGCCCCTCTCAGTCAAGGCCAAGGTTTCCTCTTTGTTTTCTTCTGGGGACTTTTCTTTCTCCTTGGCAGCATCTCCCTCTTCCTCATCGGAGTCTTGGACGAACACGAGGTGTTTGATAGGAAGCACGGTGGACAGTTGTTGTATGGGACTTTCTTTCTCTGCCATCTCTTCTTCTTTCTTTTCCTCAGCATATTCAATCTCGTGCACATGTTCTTTGAATTGCCTGACTTCGAGGCTCTTGACAGCTTGGGTCCCACCCTTAGTTTTGTCTTCTTGCTACTATTCTTCTTCTTCACGGAGTGACCTTTCTACCTCTGATTTGGTATCCTTTGGCTGCCAGGTCAGTTCTTCTTCAAGATCATCATCAAAGTTCTGCATGATTACCTTGCCACCAGTGCTATTTTCCTCATCCCCACTCTCCGAGGAACCAGTTCCCTCCTCCTCATAGGCCACCCTATCAATTGCTCAGTGCTCATATTCTGGGTGCTCGTGGTATTCATCAGCCTCCTCCTCATAGGGACCTGAGGCTTCTCGTTCTGGTTCCTCCCACTCCTTAGAGATTAGCATGGTGGCTTCCATGGCCGGCAGTCCTATTGGAGGTAGTGAAGGCTGAGCAGTAGCGAGGGATTGTGCAAGGGCTACTTGAAGAGAGGGATCCATTAGGATCTGGGATATCTCAGGGGGAAGATTTTGCATATGTTTCGGGAGAGCCTAAGGCATGGTGCAAGTGGGAATAGGTGCTACTACTGTTGCCAGAGGGAGTGATGTGGTTGCTGACATGGCAGTGGAGGAATGGGGCATAGTTATGGCAGAAGAGGAGTTGACAATTATTACAGATTCGACTAGAGGCGAAGGAGCAAGATGGACAGAAATGTCCACTATCGGCGGGGATGCAATGATCATAGCTAGGGATGTAGGTGGTGCAATGGTAGGGGTAGGGAGAGCCAAGAGAGGTTCCAATTGATCTGTACCCCTCACCTTCTCCTCCTGGGTTGAGGGCTGTTCTGTGGCACTCCCCGGTTGTTTGAACCTTTTGGAGGGTGAGTCTCTCGTTTCTTTCCTTGCATAGACCTTGGGGTCTAGAGACTGTTCTGCTTCTGTCTCCTTTCTCTTCTTGATTCTGGTAACTGGAGGAGACTTGGAGATCCCGCTAGTTGAAGTGCCAGTAGTGGCATCCTCTATGGCAGTTGGCTCACTTTTGAGCCCTTTGTAAGTCAAAATTACTCCTTGCCGCTTTAATTGGGCTACTTGCCTATCGACCCACTCTTTAGTATGACCCAAGATTGGATTAGTTATAATGTTGAGGTCATTGACCTCTTGTTCGTCTTAGTCAATTGTTGGTATCGGAAAATTGGTGACTGCAGGGTACCTGGGGTGCATTATGGTGCTCTCATCTTCCTTGACCCGGTCCGGTATGGGGAAAGGTTGCACCTTCCTTACAAACTGTGCATTCATTCGCATATAGTGCCTTGCACGTACCTCTTTATCATCCTAGCAATCTCCCCAAAAGTCTTCAATGTGGTGGAGATGAGAAAATTTTGGCCCTAGCGCCTTTCTGATGTGGCCATACGGGTCTATCCACAGGCGAGCAGTGTGTAGGTAGAAATGGTAATCTTTTTGTTCTTTCTCGGAGTTACCAGCACACTGGGAAGTTTGTAGTTTATACATGCCCTAGCCCAGAGTCATGGGATAAGAAATCCTTGCTATGTGTTTGCTCCTGAAGATTGCCTATATGTGTTGGAGTTGTCGAGAAATCTCCAGAAGGATGATTCGGTCGTTGGGGTATCGAGGCAACCTGTTTGGCCTTTTAGTGAAGTCCTAGGCACAGATGTATGTAAACTTCAGGTACTGAATGAAGAGGAAGGCATACTGCTTCAAAAATGCCCTGACACTATGGGAGACCCTCCTCTCGAAGTCTCCGACAATCATTCTAATAATATGGCCAATGAAGGAGTCGTTTACTCTGCAATATTCCCTTTTGAAGTTCTGGTACTAGAGCTATGGGTACCTATCATAGGCCTTGAGTCTTCACCCCTGCTCCTAATGGGGTGCCACAAATAACCTGTTGTATTGTCTCTGATCTGCCAAGGAATAGACAAGATAGGAAGTCATATAAAATTTGGAGCTCTTCTTCACATTGACGAATTGCTCATGGAAGCAGTTGCTTATTATACCTCCCCAATAGAATGAAATCCTTGTGGTGACATCCTCATTCCCCCAAAGAATTTTCTCAACGAAGTACACCATCCATTCTAGAAAGAAGGCGGCCGTAGGAAGACCCATAACCCTGCTTAACATGGTGACCAAGTCACGGTAATCTTCGTGGAAGTCACTGCGGAAGAGTTCTTGAAGAACCTTCACAGCGCTGCCCCACTTTTCTTTGAGCCAATGCTGATTTATTAACTTCTTGCACCCTGTCAGGTCGTCGTCCCATGCCGCCTGGCACTCCTCTATGTTGGGCATTTCCATTTATTGAAATGTGGGAATATGGAAGGTCTTTGTGATTCCTTCAGGTGACATGTCAGCGAGAATGTTGCCCTCTTTGTCAATAATTGTCCTTGTGTCGGGCTGATATGCCTCCCAACAAGCCATGACTAATTCGGGGCCCATGAGGGATGGGGGAATCCTGCAGCTTTTGTGATCCCACTTTTCCTTATCAGTCTTGCATTCTTGGTCGTCAGATTGACCCTGACCCTTTGTGTGAATTCGTCACTATCAACATGCCCTATCTTGGTGTCGGTGATCTCCTTCCAATCCGTGGTAATCTTTGAGTGGAGAGGCTCACCCTAGAATTGGTATTTCATTTGGTCTTTGTCTTCCTTCCCTCGAGGATTCTTGCCTAACTTTTTCCCTTTGTCCTTCTCGATGGGTGCCTCTGAAGGTCCCGCGCTCGATTCCATATATTCTGCAAGTAAAGGCATAGTCAACACAATGGATCACAAAAGCATTCATGTTAGCTGAAATCCTAAAGATGACATCCATTTTAAACAATCTATTAAGCATAACATGATATTTTATCTCTCGATGTCATTGATCTTTTGATTGAGGGAATTTGGACAGTTCGGGCCCGGAGGGTCGGACTTCCTTGGCATGAATGTTGTTTGGAAGGGTAAATAGGGCAGAGGGCTCCTAGAGATTTTATTCGGTTAGATTTTAGTACTTTAAGAGGTTCACAATGAAGAGGACCAAAATTAAGCACGTGGGTCAAAGTTAGATTTCAGATTTGGGCTCATTTGGATCGGTTTGGGAGAATCCAGAAGTCCCAGGCCGGGGAGCCATTTGGAGATGGCAGTTTGGAACAGCAAATTGAAAATGGAATTCCAGAGATGGAACTCCAGGGTCTGGGGTCCGGCGGGTCAAAGGGCGGCCAACAGTTTTACATTACCAGGTCTAGAAGGCCAGGGGGCCGCGGTGCACTCAGCGTTTGGGATGGTAAGCATTGGATGGAAGTCCGAAGCTTTGGGTTCGGGTGGAGAGGAAACCGTCATTTCGTTTCAGTCTTGAATCAGTGCAAAAATCTGCCTTGGAGAAAGGTCTCGGCGAAAGCCTCATGCTTCGCCGACTAAGCACGTCGGCGCGGTTATTACCTCTTCAACAAGATGCTTCACCGATCGGGCAAAGTCATGGTGATGGAAGAACTTGGGAAAACCCTTATGCGGGGAGATGTCTTGCCGACCGGGCAATGTTATGCCAAAAGAGGGGGCCTTCGGCGTAAGTTCTCGGGTTGGGAAAGGTCCTTGCGAAGATGAAAGTCTCGCCGACAGCCGAGAACAAGACCAGACCTAACACAAGGGCCTGCCGTTCGATTTTGTTTTCAGTCCCACAGCGGACAAAAGGGCGGAGGGGTTAGCCCGGCAATTAGGGCTCGGCAGATTACAAGTCGGCATGAGGCCTCCGCGGCAGGGTAAGGTTCTGGCGAGATTCGCAAGTCTCACCGACAACCAGGAGTGAGACCAGACTTGGCACGCATATGATTTCATTTTCAGTTTGGCGGCGATCGGGAAGGCAGAGCCCGGAGGGTGGAAGGGCGTCGGGTAATCGCTAGGAGAAGGGTGGTGTCGTCGTGAGGTCTTAGTGAACTCGTTATGTCTTGCCAACGAAGGAGTCTTTGGCATAACCTCTAAGTCAAATAAAGGTCTTGGTGACCTCGTTATGTCTTGCGGACTCGCTTCGTGCTCACTGAAGGATAAGGGGAGGAGGTCAGCGAAAGGTGATGCTGAAAGGCGAAGTCATGCCGACGAAGGGAAAAGTGCACTCACCAAGAGGAGGAGCCTCACCAGGAAGTCTTGGCGAGAGTTACGGGGTCTCGCCGAAAGCGAAGGAATCACCAAGACCTAAGGAGCTCACGGTGAGGTCTTGGCGATGGATGAACATCTCCCCGACAACAAATGAAGGATGGAATCCCGTATGTAGAATCCCGGGCTCTGGGCCCGAGGGAGCCAAAAGCTATACCGATAGTTTTCACTAAGTCTCTGTAGGAAAAAGGAGCGTCCAGACCCAAGGGTCACGAAGGCCCCTGCGAAGAACAGTCGCGTGGGGATAAAGCTCCAAATTGCTCACAAGGATGCTATGTTGGGTTACTCAAATTTTGAGGACATGGGTTTTGTTCATAGTGCCATGTTTTATCAGTCAAATGTTGTTTTGAGGATTTTTTGCTCATTTTAAGCCTTAGGAATCATGAAAACAATGCTCAGAAGGGTAAACGATGGGCCTACCTCGATCACCCAATGTGGGGAGGCATGAGATCCACTCTTGATCGATGAGGAGATGGTGAGGGCAATGAGTACGAAGGCCCTGAAGACGGTGGGCTCCTTTAGCGAGTTCTCTGATCACTCCCTACAACACTGTCAAGTGAAAATGACAGGCTCGAGCGAGTCTTTTTATACCCTCTACCGCCATTAATGGCCTCATTGAATGCAGGTACGGTAGAATAAAGGTTGGTGAATTTGAATTTACCATTGACAGCGGGAGACCCAGGGTCTGGTAGCCAAGAGGGCGCCAGACGGCTGCCGTTTAATTTCATTTTCAATTTGGAACTCACCGACGAAAAAAGGGAGGTCAGGGCCTAGAAGGTGGAACTCCGTTAGAGGTTCGGTGTGAGGAACGACAAAACACTCACGGAACCCCGGGAGTGGAAATTCAGAGTACCAGGCCCAGAGGGTCAGACAGTTGTCGAGATTTCCACTGATTCTAGTAGACGGAGAACGAGGTTTCTGACCTCAGGATCTGGGAAGACGCGAGGTGAGCACTGTTGGGAATCACGAGTGCAACAGAGAAACCCGTCAAGGGAAACCCGAACGGTCGGGCTCGGCAGGACTGAGGGCCGCTGGTAGAGGCAAACTGCCAAAGAGCCCTTGGGAGGCACCAAAATTTGACAAAATTAAAAGGGGAAGGTACAGTCAACTTACAGTGAGACCTTAAAGCAACATTGACCATCTGGGACACCAAAAAAAAGGGGCACACAAAATGAGGCAGAAACAAAAATGACCCGACCAGGTGAAAGAAAAGAGGGTCCCCATTCCGAACAGGGCGTGTGTGGTAAGGGCACAACAAATGGCGACTCTGCTGGGGAACGCTCCCGAGCGTTCTAAGGATAATTATTCATTCAAGACCTAGAATCTCTGGTTTCGCAGACCAAGAGTGGCTCCCAAAAGAGAATCTGGGAGAATGAGATCCTTCATTGGGTCAGTTTACAAGACATCTCGGAAGCGTGTATAGTGAATTCATTCCTTTCCTCAGGATGGTGACCAGGAGCTGCTAATCCAACTAAGCAAGCTAGATAAATCGTCTAACACCAAAAGTAAACTGGACATTGCTCCGCTGCCAATCAGGCATCCATAGCCCCAACGGAGTTGTCACTGCAATCCCACGGATATTGCTCTACTGCCGACCGGGCGTCCATAGCCCCGGTAGAGTTACCCGAACACCCATACGGTCGATTATTTTTCAGAATTGTCTTTTCTTTGTTTTAATATTTCCTTCAATGTTCATTTTGAGATAACTTTCTTGTTCGACTGGGTAAGCACCGAAGCCTACAATGGGTTTGGGACCATAGTGGTCACTGGAAAAGACTTAGAATTTTTTACTTACTAGGGTGTTGTAGCAACCATGGTACAATCCTTTAGAAATAATTATTATGTCTTGTATGAGATCTGAGATGTGCGTAAGAAGATCCAATCCAGGGTCAAGTTATGAGACAGAGTTCAGAAAAGGAAATCATTGATGGGTAGCCTTCAAAGACCGATGGTCGAGAGTGAATGTTTAGTCGAAGAACACTAAGGATGGCCAGCAAAGTAAACCGCTCATTGAGCGAGCATGACCACCGCTAAGGGGCGGGAAACACCTTTTCAAAACAAAACTGCTAGGAGGGAGAAAATAAAAGAGCGATGCAAAACAAAAAAATGCAAGTAAGCCAGGAAAAGCAATTTACCTCAACCTATGTACAAATATTTACAAAAAATAGCTCGAAAGAGCTCAAGCCTAGAAGTAATGCTTTAGGTGCTTCCTGTTCATCGGCAATGGGACATTCTCACCAGTTAAGGTCTTTAGGTGGAAGGAATTGTCTCCCAAAATCTTAGATATTTGAAAGGGGCCAAGCTAGAGCTTGTCGAATTTGTTGTGTTCCCCTTTCTTTTCATGGGCTTTATCCCAATACAGGACTAGA
Source organism: Sequoia sempervirens (assembly GCA_007258455.2). Classification (NCBI taxonomy): domain Eukaryota; kingdom Viridiplantae; phylum Streptophyta; class Pinopsida; order Cupressales; family Cupressaceae; genus Sequoia; species Sequoia sempervirens. The sequence goes on from VDFB02056351.1 coordinate 23,098,336, forward strand.
TTTGCAATTCTAAAGGCTTTGATCTTGGCTCGGCGGTCGAACCATCTCTTAACTACGCCCTGATGTTTGGAAAAAATTTCTATTGCACAGTCTCAGACTTCCTCTAAATGCAAGAGCTCAGCTAACTGAGCTTCCCTACGATCCCCTCCCTCATAAAATTCATTGATAAATTGAAGAGTAGGAATCTTCAGATGGATAGGAAATATAGGTTCTAGGCCATAAATAAGGTGGAATGGGGAATCGCCAAGGGCAGCCTTATGGTGAGTGCGATCAGCCCAAAGGGCGAAATGGAGCTGGGTATGCCAGTCCTTAGGATTCCTATCTAGAAATTTTTTAATTATGGTAATTAGGTTTTTATTTGTAGAATCGACAAGGCCATTTCCTTGAGGGTAGTAATTGGATAAAAACTTAAGGGAAATCCCGTAGTCAAATGCCCAACTAGCAAATTTTAATGAGGCGAAAGCAGGTCCATTGTCACATACCAAAGCATAAGGACAACCAAAGTGATCTAAAATGAAACTTTCTAAAACGTTAGTAACTACTTCAGTTGTGCATTGCTTACATGCTATTACTTCCATCCACCTAGTACAGTAATCAGTAGCAGTAAGAATGTACCTGTGTCCCGCAGATGATGGAGGGCTTACTAGACCGATGAAGTCGAGACCCCATTGCGCAAACGGCCTTACCTCTAGTATAGGCTGCAGTGGGACAACAACATTCTTTTCCTTAGTGGCGGTCGTCTGACACGTGTGACATGAACAGATATGACAATGAGCGTCCTTGAAGACAGTTGGACAGTAATATCCCGCTCTTAATATCTGATGTGTCGTGGAAGAACCAAAGCCATGGCCTATGCCAAATTTATCATGAAACTCTTTTAAGACTCGGTCTGCTTCCTCCTTACCAAGGCATCTCAAATAAATATCTTCATGATTTTTCTTGTAGAGAATGGACCCTTGTAGCATGTAACCATTGCTCTTCAATCTAAGGGCCCACTTTTGGACTCCTTGTAGGTTCGGTGGACACTTATGGTTCAACAAATAATAGATGACATTCTAGTACCACTCTCTGGGGGAGACATCCTCAAGCTGGTACTGCTGCACAGTGAGTTCAGGCCCAGCCTCTCTCAGCAATTGTGCGGGTAAGCGCTTGTCCTCTCATCAACTTTATCGGTTGGATGTCCATGTCATATGCTTGGAGCAGGGTGACCCATTTGGCTCTTCGTTCACCCAATTCATTTTGCATGCGCAGCATTTTGACCACTGGGTCTGGGACAATGGCGAACACCTTATTGTGCAGGATGTAGTGTCTAAATTTCTTCACCCCTCTGACGAAAGTATATTCCTATTTTTCAACGTTGTGATATCGCAATTCAACATCCTTCAGGGGAGCACTCATGAAGGTGATTGGATGCTCATTTCCTTCATTGTCTTTCTGGGTCAACATGCTAGCATAGGAATGTTCTGAGGCGAATGAGTAGATGTAGAAAGGCTTCAGATAATCCAGACTAACTAACATAGGTGCCTTGGCGATGGCTCATTTGATTTCTTCGAAAGCTTGTTTGGCATCAGGAGTCCACTCAACTTTAGCATCTTGTTTCAACATAGCGTTGAGAGGTTTAACAATCTCTGCGAAACCTGTGATGAATTTCCTGACGAAGTTGATCTTTCCAAAGAAGGATTTTAACTCCTTTTTACTACCTCGGGGTGGGATTTTGAGTAAGGACTCGATACGTTCAGGGTCTATAGAGATACCCTGTTCTGAAATGATGTGCCCAAGCAATTTGCCTTCAGTCACTCAAAAAATGCACTTCTTGGGGTTAAGGGAAACCCCGAACTCCTTGCATCTCTAAATTACTTTGCACAAATCAGCAACGTGATCACCTCTTTTTTTAGAAAACACAGTTAAATCATCCATGTAGATGATTATGCACTTACCAATTAGATCCTTGAAGGTGATATCCATGGCGCGTTGGAAGGTAGTGCCGACGTTCATGAGCCCAAAAGGCATCCTCCTGTACGTGAACGTCCCTCACTTGGTGGTGAATGTCGTTTTGTGACGATCCTCATACTATACCATCACCTAGTTATACCCAGAGTATCCATCGAGGAAAAATATCATCTAGGAGCTTTTGACGATCTGCAACACCTCATCTAGTGAAGGGACCGGATAATTATCTTTCTCTGAAGCTCGGTTCAAATTGTAGAAATCCACACATAATCTAATCTCCCCATTCTTTTTTCTAACTGCGACCAGATTGGCCACCCATGTAGAGTGTCTGACTGGGAAAATAATCTTTGCCGATAGTAATTTTTGTACTTCTTTGTAAATGACGGGTTCCAACAAGGCATTGATAGGACGCTGCCACTGACGGAATGGCCTCACCTCTGTCTTGAGAGGGATGGTGTGCATAATAACAAAAGTGTCATATGTATTTAAATCTTCATAGCTCCATGCCACCACGTCATGGTATTTCTGCAACGCGTCCGTAATTTATTTCTTTTCCTCTCGTGTGCACACCTTGCCAATAAAAACATTCTTGATTTCCTTAGCTGTCCCGAGGTTGTAAGCATCGCATTGGTTACTTATGGATTTTTTCTTTGTTTGCTAGTTCTAGTCTCTGATGTGGTCTAAGTCAAATACTCATTCTAGCTAAACCATGCCTCTGGGGATTGTATTGGTCTTGAGATTAATAACCCCTTCTATGTCCAGTTTGGCTTCCTGCAGATTAGCTTCATCAATTATTTGAGCTGCGAAGACATCAAAACTTGTGATGAATTTGAGAATATGTTTGTCATCATTGAAGACTTGTAAGTGGGTAACATTATTTGGGACTGATGGCATGGATGTCAGCTCAACCGTGAATTTCTTGAGCCCAGATAAAGAGAGGGGTTGTAAAGTGTTGGCCGCTTGAGCCAAAGCATCAGCTGTACGATTTTGAGTGCGGGGAATCAATTGTATATTGAACACATCCAGACCTTCTAAGAGATCTCAAACCCTATTCCTATAGTTGGAAAGCCTCCTATCATGACAAGAATATAGCTTCCTGACCTGTTTAACCACTAGTTTGGAATCCTCAAAAATTTGCAGCATTTTGACATTTTTCTTCAAGACCATAAGAAGGCCATGGACTAAAGCTTCATACTCTGCTACATTATTGGTACAATAAAATTGCAATCTATGGGCAGCAAGAAAGGTCTTACTCGTTGGACTGATGAGTTTGAACCCAGCTCCAACTCCTTGCTTGGACTTGGAACCATCAAACCAGAGCGTCCAGCATGTGGAAAGTTCTTTATCTCTAGGCCTGATTAAGTTCTTGCTCCCTTCCACCCGAGTGACTGGCTCTATGATCTTAGGAGAATTTTCTAGCTTGATGTAGTGGTCAGCAGGTGGTTCTGTTGGTGCCTCCTTTGGTGTTTCTATTTGAGGAGCAGCTGATTTTTTAACATGTTCAACTGTCGTTTGACACAAGCAACAATCAAACTCAGAGTGGGAAGCATTGTGAACACTGCATGAGTTTGGCAACAAGATATCTTGCAAATTCATTCGAGCCCCTAGGCTGAGCTGATCCCTTGCGCATTTTTCCATGAACTCCTGGAAACCACTGAGTAGTCCCTAGTTGTTGTCCTTATCAGGTTCATCATCGGCTTCTATCAACATTTTCATTGTCTGGGGGCATTCATGTAGGATCGATCGTAGGACTACACAACACTAGGAGTACTTCGTCAACACATTCTTCATGAGGCTCAATCTCATTTTGGCAAGCAAAGGGATAGTAATTGCCTAGTTCTGTCTCAACGAATAGCACTTCGCTGAGATTGTTGTATTTCATGATCATATACTTCATACGAGGTTCGCGGTCAACATGGATTTGGTTTGCTAGTCCCTTCCACGACAGCCACATGTGGGAAAGGTCTATGGTAGTATATTTGTTCAGCGCCTTGGTGAAGTCCCTCCCGAAGATGATCCCATATGCATCAGGAATGTCAGCCACTTGAATATCAATGACTTGTTGTATTCTTGGATCTATAGCAATCTGCATCAGGATACAGTTTATTTCTCCCACGATGTTGATCTCTATTTTGTCCAACTGGGTCACCTTCCTCCTTGAAGGCGTGGGAGTGATGTCAAGAGCCTTGCATACCGCCAAGGGCATGACATTGGCAGACACCCCTGAATCAAGTAAGTAGTTATGCAGGTTCTTCCCGAATATCCTAATGGTGGTAAGGAAAGGGGGAGTTTCCAATCTTCCTTGGAAAATGTCCATGAGCGTGTCCATGTGAGCTACCTGACCTTTGTTCTTATCACTGCCTATATCCTTGGTTTGCCTAAACGGTTGGTCTTTGAAAATATGCCTATTACTTTGCTCTGGTTCCTTTTCAATTTGCTTACTTGCAGATTGATTCACGGGAACATCCTTCCTTTTCCCAGTATTATCTTGTATCTCTGGTTCTTGCCTAGGTTTTTCAAAGGTAACCCTCTTAGCTGGCATTTCCTGCATTGTACTTGAAGATGCGGTTCCATTAAGGACCCTAAAGCAAGCATGCCTTACAGTAGGGACTTTTAGTAATACAAAGGCTAACAAACTAATTTTTACCCTTTTGAACTCTTCTGCCACGTATTCACCCATTTGCTCAATTTTTGAACTAAAAGCTTGGCTTATGGCGGAACTAGGAGGTTGGACTTTCATTTGACTAGACAGATTTTGGGATTGGCCTTGAGGCTGATTTTGTGACTGATTTCGAGACCCATTCTTGTTGAGGTATTAGGTAGGTATATGGGGAAGTTTAGGGTTGTTGCTAGCATTAGGATCAGGCAGAGTGGCAAAATTGTTTGGTGGGGTAGAAATTGTAAAGGGTCCACCCGTCTGTCTATTCCTAAGGAAGTAGGGAGTCGACCTTTAATGGAACATGTGGACCTCATCTACAAATGGCTCATCTTCATCTAGTGGACCATTATCTACTGAATCAAAAAGCTAAGCCAAAGTTTGCTCGTTACTTATCTCTTGCACTTCTCCACCCTCAACAAGAGCAGGCTCGACTTTGGGCTAGTTGCGGTCGCCTCGCAGAAACGACACTTGATTAACCACAAGATAGGAGGAATCGTATGGCTCAGATGGGATGATGTCCCTACAGCCAACATTGTCTACTACATTCTACACTTCTACCTGGAATATTTCAGCAGCTATCTGGAATTCGGGGCAATCCAACTCAGAATGTCTACAGGTTTTGTGAATCTGACACCATCTAGACAAGGTTGCCTCAGCAAGGTATACTCCACGAGTTGTCTTTTCATTGTTGGTCAGTTGGTCAAAAGGTGTAGGGACACCTTCGTTATTGGGCCTAGTGTTCCACGTGTGATTTTTCCTCTGAGAAGGTCTTCTGTCAGAATTCTGATTAACGTTTGGTCCCTTATCATAATTCTGCCTAGAGGAAGTGCTTGCTTCTCGATTATCCCTACTGTCCCTATTGTCTTGGTTATCCCAGTTAAGATTGGCCTGAAAATTATGCTGGGAGGCCTGTAACTGATTATTCTAATTTTTTAGGTGTGTTATTTCTGTGGACATTTTCCTTATCATCTCCGTCAGTTCCTCTAACTTGTCTCTCTTAGTCGCGTTCCCAGGTGGCGGTGCTAGATTTTGGAGAAAAGCGGGCAGGGTTGTCGGCTGATTCTGATACACTAGAGGAAATTTTTGCCCCAATAGATATAATGGCACCTAGGGCTACTGTGAATACACCTATTGTTGTTGGGCGAGTTGAGCATGTCTATACTGTGGCTAAGGCTGCAAATACGAAGGCACGTGAGACGTGTAATTCAGTGGATGCCCTGGATGTGGGACGACGGGCAGCTGAGGCATTTGGTTTATAAGAGGGGTCTGATGAGAAAATGCCTGATTCAGTCCTTGAATCTACATCGGGTGAGCTATTGGCCCCAAAGAAGGCAGCGGGCCAGAGATATTCTGCCCCAAATCTGCACTGGTGACAATAGCCTCTGTATAGGTGATCACCAGGGTAGTGAGTGTTGGGCCCATCCTTTTCACCAACGCTGATGTAAGGTTGTCCAATGCCGCATAGTAGACCGGGAGAGCCGCAACATCATTATGAAGGTACGGGTCCTGAAGCCTTGTATAGGCCCAATGAAAGTGATCATTGAAGGACCCAATAGGTTCATTGACTTCCCTTCTGATAGACATAAACTGCTAGTAAAGTTCTGAAGGGATAATGGGAATCTTATATTTCTACTGGAAGGCATTCTTCATCAGATTCCATTAGGTAACGAATCCCCTCAGTAGATTAATGTACCAATAAAAGGCCTCTTCCCCCAACGAATGTGGAAAAAAGTGGCATGCAACATTCTCATGGTCGACTTGCATTTTAGTGATGGCCGTCTCAAATATTTTGATATGTTACTCAGCTATTCTTTGTAGGTCACGAGGATAGAACTTCGAACAAAAGCCCTCCGAATTCTTGGGCATATCATGGTAAGCGACGAAATGAATCGGCAAAGGGTTATGTGCCAACCAAGCCATGATGGGAGGTGGAGGCGGTTCCTGCTATTGAAAAGCAACAAGTTGAACTTGTGCTTGTACTGGAATAGCAATTCGGGGCTGCACCTGAGCTACAACTGTTTGGACTGTACCTTGGGCTGAAAGGGCCGGGAGAGAAGCAATCCCCTGGCTGTCAGGGATGGGAGGTGAAAATGTAGCTTCGGATGGTCGGATGGAAGAAAAAGGCTAGCTGAATGAGGGTGAATATGGAATGGTAGCGGGTGGAATGGAAGGAGGGGTAGAAACAACACTACTTTCTTTAACTCATTTTGCTCTTGTAGGAGGCTGCAATTCCTCAAATTCTCCTTTGTTTGGTGCTGACCGTAGAACTCTTTGAAATATTTCTAGGGAGAATGATCCAATTTGATCTAGCTTCACTTTTAACCTTCAACTTTATATTCCCAACATGGGCCCTCCTTCTAGCACCAGTTCTGTTGACGGGTTTTTTATGCACTTCTCAACACAGGCAGTGCATAGGTGCACTACCTCTCTTGAAAGACAATCTTCCACAATCAAATAGTATAACACTATCCCAAGGTCTCTAGTGTCAGGTCTTGACAGTGCTTGGAATATCTCAATTGTTTGATATGATTTGCTGGAATCACAAGGCTTTCTTACATACGGATTACAAAGCATGGGAAGTTGGATCTTGAAATTGAGTTCTTAAGATAGGGAAGTTATTCTGCATTTGCTGTAGGTTCAAACAGCATTCATAAACTCCATGTTTATCATTGGATTTAGCTTTACAATGTGCAATGAACCTTAGCATAGGTCAACCATTAAATAAAATGAAAAAGGGCAGAGAAGGGAGGAGGTTCCTAGATCCGCAACTAATTGTGAACAGTGATGATGGATTTCTTGCAATAGACAACTTCTTGAAACAATATTCCACTTAACCAAAAATCTCACAGTTTCATGGAATTTGTGCTATTTTCTAAGGTCTACAAATGTTTCATCTATCATTCACCATATGCATGCATGAACAAAGATGAAAGTGTGGAGCAGCTTTGAATTTAAGTCCAGATTAACTTTACATAGCTATCTACCATCAGCAAACAACAAAAAGTATGGACTAAGAAGTCATCAACACAACAGTAATTTTTATGATCACAGGACAACATTCCTAAAATATACCAAAGAAAGGAAATAGTTAACTAGAACAGCAATAAAACCTAAGTTAAATATCTAACAATGGAGATTGAATCAAGCAACATGTGAGAAACTTAGAAAATGCACCAAGTCAATGCCTTTTCTTTATAAATTTCTGCAGCATGCCTTTACAACAACTCAACTCTCTTTGCAAATGAGAGGAGAGCTCTATTTATAGTGCCCAAAAGATCTAATGAATGGCCAAGATCAATTCTCATTGTATGGCCAAGATTCATCACAAAATAGGGTTTCACCCACCCCCCAATATATCATAATTTAAAATTACATTTTGTTCTTTTCCCTACTTTGTCTTCTAGTGACGGCACTGTAGCACTTTTGTCTTTTAGCTAATTGTTTTTTTAGTGTAGCTACTCTTTAGGGAGCTCTTCATTTTTTACAGGGCTATTTTCTTGCCCTCTTGATGCTATGTATTCTATGAACTTGAGGATGACCACCTAGAGCTTGTCTATTTCAATGATTTCATATCACAGCACCTGGTAGCTCCATTCTTTTGCGTTATCTTCAAGCCTTTTCCAATCCTCATCATACTTTGCACCTTGGTCCCTAAATAGCTTTGATTGATTGAAGGCACGGGCAGAAAAACTCATGAATTTCATTGTGATTTCACTAGACATCCCGTCCATCTTTTTCTGGAAGTAGGGCTTTATCTTCTCTAGATCCATTTGCACTATGGGCATGTCATACTCTGTCATCAACTTAAGATAACGAGTACACTCTGCCCTAATTTCCTTGATCCATTCAATGTCTGGATCCACCTTGCTCATGATTTGTTCTAGTATTTCTTTTTGATTATGAAAGCCTCGCTACCACACATCCATCAACCAGTGATCATCTTTCTTAAATGCAAGCTCCTTTTCCCACGTGGCTTCTGGCAACTGAAGGATAGCCTTGATCTTCGGAAAGGTGGAGTCATATGCTGCAGGGAAGTCGGTGCATAGTTTCCTCGTGCCCTCCAAAGATTACTACAGATCCAAGAACTTGTTGGTTGTCTGAACAGCCTTGCTAATTCACATGTTCCTGACATATGAGACTTGTCGGAACTAGTCCTCTGTGGTCTTTTCCAAGTTCCTCCTTCTTTCCATCTTGTTGATTTGTTCTTTGGACAGTAGCTAGGGTGTGGCTGTGGATGTGGTAGGTAGATTGTCTATTGAAGACCATTGTTCTATGTAATCTGTTAAGGCTGCGATCTGTGCCTTGAGCTCATCCTTCGAGATCTTATCCTGCTTTATCAAATGCACCACCATAGCCACTGACTCCTCAAGGTGTCTGACTTTCTGCTCTTTATTGGCGGTCCCCAAGTCGATGGTGGAGATGTTGTAACTCACCCCAGCCTGGCCAATCATAGGCATTATTATTTGCATTAGTCAAGACCCAGAAGCATCCATCGTTACCTTGGATCAGACTTTGGGCTTCTTCTCCTTCTTTGTCGTGATTTGAGCTCAAGCCAAGATGGCCTCTAGCCTCACCCTTGGGTCCTTTAGTACAGGGGTTTTTCTTTCGAGCTACCTCTCTAACCATTTAGGCACAACATATTTTCCCTTAGGTGAATCATGGCCACCCTCGCCCCTCTCAGTCAAGGCCAAGGTTTCCACTCCTTTTTCTTCTGGGGACTTTTCTTTCTCCTTGGTAGCATCTCCCTCTTCCTCATTGGAGTCTTGGACAAACACAAGGCGTTTGATAGGAAGCACGGTGGACAGTTGTTGTATGGGAATTTCTTTCACTGTCGTCTCTTCTTCTTTCTTTTCCTCAACACATTCAATCTCATGCACATGTTCTTTGAATTGCCCGACTTCGAGGCTCTTGACAGCTTGGGTCCCACCCTCAATTTTGTCTTCTTACTACTGTTCTTCTTCACGGAGCAGCCTTTCTACCTCTGATTTGGTGTCCTTTGGCTGTTGGGCCAGTTCTTCTTAAAGATAATCGTCAAAGGCCTGTACGATTACCTTGCCACCAATGCTATCTTCCTCATCCCCTCTCTCCAAGGAACCAGTTCCCTCCTCCTCATAGGCCACCCTGTCAATTGCTTAGTGCTCATATTCTGGGTGCTCATGGTATTCATCAGCCTCCTCCTCATAGGGCCCTGAGGCTTCTCATTCTCATTCCTCCCACTCCTTAGAGATTAGCATGGTGGCTTCCATGGCCCACGACCTTGTCAGAGGTTGTGAAGGCTGAGCAGTAGCGAGGGCTTGTGCAAGGGCTGCTTGAAGAGCGAGATCCATTAGAATCTGGGATAGCTCAAGGGGAAGATTCTGCATATGTTTCAGGAGAGCCTAAGGCATGGTGGAAGTGGAAATAGGTGTTGCTACTATTTCCAGATGGAGCGATGTGGTTGGTGACATGGCAGCGGAGGAAGGGGGCATAGTTATGGCAAAAGAGGAGTCGACAATTATTACAGATTCGGCCGGAGGCGAAGGAGCAAGATGGAAAGAAATGTCCACTGTCGGCGAGAATGCAGTGATCATAGCTAGGGATGTAGGTGGCGCAATGGCAAGGGTAGGGAGAGCCAAGAGAGGTTCCAATTGATCTATACCCCTCGCCTTCTCCTCTTAGGTTGAGGGATATTCTGTGGCGCTCCTTAGTTGTTTGAGCCTTTTGGAGGGTGAGTCTCCCGTTTCTTTCCTTGCATAGACCTTGGGGTCTAGAGACTGTTCTGCTTCTGTCTCCTTTTTCTTCTTGGATCTAGTGACCGGAGGAGACTTGGAGGTCTCGCCAGTTGAAGTGGCGGCAACGGCATCCTCTATGGCACTTGGCTCACTTTTGAGCCCTTCATAAGTAAAAATTACTCCTTGCCGCTTTAATTGGGCTACTTGCCCATCGACCCACTCCTTAGTACGAGCCAAGATTGTCTTGGTTATAATGTTGAGGTCATCGACCTACTGCTTGTCCCAGTCAATTGTTGGTATCGGCAAATTGGTGACCGCAGGGTACCTGGGGTGCATTATGGTGCTCTCGTCTTCCTCGACCTGGTTCTGTATGGGGAAAGGTTGCACCTTCCTTACAAACTACGCAGTCATTCGCATATAGTGCCTTGCACGTACCTCTTTATCATCCTGGAAATCTCCCCAAAAGTATTCAATGTGGTGGAGATGAGTGAATACCAGCCCTAGCGCCTTTCTGATGTGGCCATACAGGTCTATCCATAGGTGAGCAGTGTGTAGGTAGAAATGGTAATCTTTTAGTTCTTTCTCAGAGTTACCAGCACACTGGGAAGTTTGCAGTTTATACATGCCCTGGCCCAAAGTCATGGGATAACAAATCCCCGCTATGTGTTTGCTACTGAAGATTGCATGTATGTGTTGGAGTTGCCAAGAAACCTCTAGAAGGATGATTCAGTCGTTGGGGTATTGAGGCAACCTGTTTGGCCTTTCAATGAAGCCCTGGGCACGGATGTATGTAAACTTTGGGTACTGAATGAAGAGGAAGGCATACTACTTCAAAAATTCCCTGGCACTATGGGAGACCCTCCTCTCAAAGTCTCTGACAATCATTCTGATAATATGGCCAATGAAGGTGTTGTTTACTCTGCAGTATTCCCTTTTGAAGTTCTGGTACTGGAGCTGCGGGTACCTATCATAGGGTTTGATTCTTCACCCTTGCTCCTGATCAGGTGCCACAAATAACCTATTGTACTATCTCCGATCCACCAAGGAATAGACAAGATAGGAAGTCATATAAAATTTGGAACTCTTCTTCACGTTGATGAATTACTCATGGGAGTAGTTGCTTATTATACCTCCCTAATAGAATGAAATCTTTGTGGTGACATCCTCATTCCCCCAAACAATTTTCTCAACGAAGTACACCATCCATTCCGGAAAGAAGGCGGCCGTAGGAAGACCCATAACCCTGCTTAACATGGTGACCAAGTCATGGTAATCTTCGTGGAAGTCACCGCGGAAGAGTTCGTGAGGAACCTTCATAGTGCTGCCCCGCTTTTCTTTGAGCCAATGCTGATTTATTTACTTCTTGCATCCTGCCAGGTTGTCATCCCATGCCACCTGGCACTCCTTTATGTTCGGCGTTTCCATTTCTTGAAATATGGAAATATGGAAGGTCTTTGTGATTCCTTCAGGTGACATGTCGGCGAGAGTGTTGCCCTCTTTGTCAATACTTATCCTTGTGTCAGGCTGATACGCCTCCCGACAATCCATGACTAATTCGGGGGCCATGAGGGATGGGGGGAATTCTACAGCTTTTGCGATCCCACTTTGCCTTATCAGTCTTGCATTCTTGGTCATCGGATTGTCCTTGACCCTTTGTGTGAATTCATCAATATCAACATGCCCTATGTTGGTGTCGGTGATCTCCTTCCAATCCATGGTAATCTTTGAGTGGAGAGGCTCACGCTAGAATTGGTATTTCATTTGGTCCTTGTCTTCCTTCCCTTGAGGATTCTTTTTTGACTTTTTCCCTTTGTCATCTTGACAGGTGCCTTTGAAGGTCCCGTACCCGATTCCATATATTCTACAAGCAAAGGCGTAGTCAGCACAATGGATCACAAAAGCATTCATGTTAGCTAAAATCCTAAATATGACATCCATTTTAAACAATATATTAAGCATAACATGACCTTTTTTCTCTTGATGTCATTGATCTTTTGATTAAGGGAATTTGGACAGTTTGGGCTCGGAGGGTTGGACTTCCTCGGCAGGAATGTTGTTTGGAAGGGTAAATAGGGTGAAGGGCTCCTAGAGATTCTCTTCGGTCAGATTTTAGTACTTTAAGAGGTTTGCAATGAAGAGGACCGAAATTAAGCACGTGGGTTGAAGTTAGATTTCAGATTTGGGCTCATTTGGATTAGTTTGGGAGAATCTAGAAGTCTCAGGCCAGGGAGCCATCTGGAGATGGCAGTTTGGGACAGCAGATTGAAAATGAAATTCTGGAGACGGAACTCCAGGGTCCAGGGTCTGGTGGGTCAAAGGGCAGCCAGCAGTTTTACATTGTTGGGTCTAGAAGGCTGGGGGGGCCTTGGTGCACTTAGCGTTTGGGATGGCAAACGTCAAATGGAAATTCGGAGCTTTGGGTCCAGGCGGAGAGGAAGCTGTCATTTTGTTTCAGTCTTGAATCGGTGGGAAAATCTACCTCAGAGAAATATCTCGGCAAAAGCCTTGTGCTTCACTGACTAAGCACATCGGCGCGGGGTTTTCCTCTTCAGCAAGAGGCTTCGCCGATTGGGCGAAGTCATGGTGATGGAAGAACTTGGTAGATCAAAGTGCTCTCGCCAAGAAGTCAGGCCGAAAGGCAAAGGCCTCGGTGACCATCATTGGCAAGAGTATTGTGTCCTCAGTGAGAGGTCTCACCAACATCTGCATGTCTCACCGACTGAGCATGTTGGCAGGGAAAACCCTTAGGCGGGGAGATTTCAGGAACAAGACCGAACCCGGCACAAGGGCCCGCCGTTCGATTTTGTTTTAAGTCCCACAGCGGACGGAAGGGCGGAGGGGTCAGCCCGGCAATTAGGGCCCGACAGATTACAAGTCAGCGTGAGGCCTCTACGGCAGGGTAAGGTTCTGGCGAGATTCACAAGTCTCGCTGACAGCCAAGAGCGAGATCGGACCCGGCATGGGCGTCTGCCATTTGATTTCATTTTCAATTCGGTGGCGATCGGGAAGGCAGAGCTCAGAGGGCGGAAGGGCGTCAGGTAATCGCCAGGAGAAGGGTGGTGTCATCATGAGGTCTTGGCGAACTCATTATGGCTGGCCGATGAAGGAGTCTTCGACATAACCTCTAAGTCAGATAAAGGTCTTGGCGACCTCGTTATGTCCTGCCGACTCACTTTGTGCTCGCTGAAGGATAAGGGGAGGGGGTCAGTGAAAGGTTATGTCAAAAGGTGAAGTCATGCTGATGAAGGGAAAAGTGTGCTCGCCAAGAGGAGGAGCCTCACCAAGAAGTCTTGGTGAGAGTTACAAGGCCTCACTGAAAGCGAAGGCATCGCCAAGACCTAAGGAGCTCGCGGTGAGGTCTTGGCGACGAACGAACGTCTCCCTGACAGCAAATGAAGGACGAAATCCCATATGCGAAATCGTGGGCTCCGGGCCCGAGGGAGCCAAAAGCTATACTGATAGTTTTCACTAAGTCTCCGTAGGCAAAAGGAGCTTCCGAGCCTGAGGGTCATGAAGGCCCATACGAAGAATGGCCGCGCGGGTATAAAGCTCCGAATTGCTCACGGGGATGCTACGTTGGGTTACTCAAATTTTGAGGACATGGGTTTTGTTCATAGTGCCATGTTTTATCAGTCAAATGTTGTTTTGAGGATTTTTTGCTCATTTTAAGCCTTAGGAGTCATGAAAACAATGCTTGGGAGGGTGAATGGAGGCCTACCTCGATCACCCAACGCGGGGAGGTATGAGATCCACTCTTGATCGATGAGGAGATGGTGAGGGAGATGAGTGAAAAGGCCCTAAAGACGGTGGGCTCCTTTAGCGAGTTCTCTCATCACTCCCTGCAACGCTGTTAAGTGAAAATGATAGGCTTGAGTGGGTCTTTTATACCCTCTACTTCCATTAATGGCCTCATTGAATGCAGGTACATCAGAACAAAGGTTGGTGAATTTGAATTTACCGTCGGTGGCGGGAGACCCGGGGTTCGGCAGCAAGGAGGGCGCCGGACAGCTACCGTTTAATTTCATTTTCAATTTGGAACTCACCAGTGGAAAAAGGGAGGTCGGGGCCTGGAAGGCGAAACTCTATCAGAGGTTCGGCATGAGGAATGGTGAAACACTCACGGAACCCCAGGAGTGGAAGTCCAGAGTACCGGGCCTGGAGGGTCAGACAGCTGTCGAGATTTCCATCGATTCTAGCAGATGGAGAACGGGGTTTTGGACCCCAGGGTCCGAGAGGACGTGAGCCGAGCGCCACTAGGAATGGAAACTACAATAGAGAAACTCGGCAAGGGAAACTTGAACGGCCGGGCTGGGCAGGGCCCGGGGCTGCTAGCAGAGGCAAACTACCAGAGAGCCCCCGGGAGGCACCAAAATTTGACAAAATTAAAAGGGGAAGGTATGGTCAACTTACGGTGAGACCTTGAAGCAACATTGACCATCTAGGACACCAAAAAAAGGGGCACACAAAATGAGGCGTTGACAAAAATGAACTGACCAGGCGAAAGAAAAGAGGGTCCCCATTCTGAACAGGGCGTGTGTGCTAAGGGAAAAACAGGTTTCCTTTCTTTTGTTATGCTTTTTCTTTGGTTAGGGTAGATCTGCTTGGTTTAGGCTAGGTTTGCTTTCTAATTTGCTTTGTTTTGTGTTTTCTTGCTTTCTTCTAGGCTTGTTGCACCTACATGGAAACCATCATATTACCAAGGGACTATTCCAAATATTTCTTTTATAAAATCTAATCATCTTTCTAGAGTCAATTGGTATAATTCCTTTATTTGGTGTTACATATGCTTGGAGTAGATGAGTCACTTGATTAAGCTAAATTTGGAATGTACTTGGGTCTCATATCTCTATACATATCTTAAGAATTCCAAGGTTGTATGCAGTCCTTACGAGGTCTGGTCAAGTGAAAAATCTTATATTCTACTTCAGTGCCACTATAGTTCTCAATCATGAGTGTAAGCTTCATTTCTTACAAGGTGAAAGGGAAAGTTTAGAAGATCTCATCAGAATATCAAAAAAGAAATAAAATAGAAATTGAAAATCAAAAGAAATGTTCACCTTATTAGGAGGATCCAAGTATCTCTATTAGGGCTATGGACGCCTGACTGGCAGTAGAGTTGTGCTTGGGAGGGCCACAACGATAACCTCATCGAGGCTATGGATGCATGACTGGCAACAAGGCTCTATCCAAGATTCTTTTGGAGTTAGAATCCTTATGTAGCTTGATTAGACTGAGTTTGGTTCCCGCTGCCACTGAGGAATGGAAATGGATACATGTGCACACACTTAAACCCCGGTACAAGAAAGGTTTTCCTACCTATGAACTTTGAAACTCTCTTCATAGATGACCTGGTATGAGGACTTAAACCAGAGATTCTAGGTTCTTGATTCCAGTTTGTCATCGAAATGCTCTGGAGCATTTCTCTAGTAGGAGTCACCATTTGTTGTGCAGTTTTCACACACACGCCCCGCTGAAAGCAGGGACCCTCTTTTTTTTGCTTCGCTTTTGTTTTCTTAGGGTCCAAACTTTATCCCCTTAAGGGACAAGTCCCTCAATCTGGGTCTTAGATCACCCATGTGCACGAGTGAAATTGCTCCTAGAGATGCTCTTTTTCCATTTGGAGGACACAATTCAACCCTTGAAAGTCACCCCTTAAATTCAAATTTATGAAAACTGGCAAAATTGGCTAAGTGTTGAGTATTTTTAGAAAATCTGAGCAATCTCGGATTACCCAATTGTTAATCCAGTCGGATAATCCAAGGTACCTCGGATTACTCAAATTCCTCTTGGACATCATATTCCCGATTTTTGCCCAAGTGTCAAATTTTTGAAATTTACAAAGCGTCATGTTAGTCATTAATTGCTCCAATTGGGTTATATATTTTCTTTTGTCCCTCATTTTTCCCATTTTCATTCGAGGATTGTTGAGGAGTAACTAGCTATCCCTTCATTGTGTGTCGATTTGATCTTCCTTGAGGGATTTCTCACGTGAGCGGTGGTTGATTTTGGATTTCATTGTCTCTTCCTTGGCTTATTTGGTGCATTCTCCTCAAGTTTTAGCGATTAAAGCTATGACATTATACTTCTTTGGCTGCTTCGATTTCATTTTGGATTTTGTCCTTGTGTCCATTGGTTTGTGTGTTGAGTTTGTTTATTTTGGGGTCGCAAGGGTTCTTTTCTTGTGTCAATCATTGCTCGTGTGGTGCGGTTAGGGTTTGCTACTGCGTCCATTATTTTGTAGGGCACAATGAATGTGAGGGTACGAACTTTTTCTTCGATGATTTAAATGAATGCATGATTAAAGAATGTCTCATTTTGAGTTTTGAATGTACAATTTGTGGTGAATCTCTTCCTTCATTCCATATTGATTAAACCCTAGGAAATAATTCTTGCCAGATGAGTTAAACTTGAACATGGAGATTCAAATCTTTGAGACATTGTATGAAATTACAAAAAATCTTAGCTTGAAATCATTTGAGTGAGTGGTTTATTAAAGAAATCGATCAAATTTTATGAACTCACCTCAAAAAAAATTCTTTCAAACTTAGCAATTTCTAACTTCCTGACAAAATCTCAAAGAATACGAGCAAGCTCGAATTACTCAAACCTTAATCCACTTGGATAATATGAGGGAGCTTGGATTAGCTAAAGGACCTCCATGGTCATGATGAATTCAACACAGTTTTGGTAATTTTGCACGACCCCGGATTTTCCAAACTTTGGGTAATCCTAGGAGGGCTAGAATTTCATATCTCCTCCTTAATTGATGGTTAATGCTCATACTTGGATTTCATGATCAATTTGATGCTTGAGTTGGCTTGTGATGAGATGGTTTAATATTATATATCTCATGAGTTGCAGATTATAATTTCAATTTGAGTTGTTTATGTGCTGACTTCGGAAAATTCTAGAGGGGCCAAATTGACCGAACCTTAATCCGTTTAGAAAATCCGCCCAAGCTCCGATTCTGTGAACTTTTGTCTCAAGCTTAAATTCAAGGAAGAGGTGATTAATGTTGGATCTTAATGATTTCTAATGATGATTCATGTGCTTTAATGATGATATTAGCTTCATTTATCATTGTTAGGTGTTATGATAATGCTTTCCTTTTGGTAATTTTGGCTTTTTGTTAACAGATGCAGGCAATAGAGAATCTTGATAAGACAACCAAGAACAAGGTTGCACAAGAACAAGAGGAAGTAACAAAGAGCAAAGAGAGAATTAAGTATGATTTCAAGGGCATATGGCCTGAGACCAAGATTGCCTCTACATGGTCGAGGATTGCAGACACCAACATGGGACACATAGATTATGATGATTTCCACCAAAGAATGTTTGGGAAGGCACCTACTGAGCTTGCACAAAAGATCACACATATAGGACTAAAGATCACACATACAGGACTAGCACAAGTAGTAGGTTTTCCACCCACACAACTATGTCCGGAGTTAGTTTTGGAATGTGCAAGGCACTATGATTCAAGGAAAAGAATCATTGTTGGTCCTCAAGGTAGAGTGATGGAAAATATAATAGAAGAATCTATTGCAAAGGTTTTCAACATTTCCTTCAATCACAAGTTGATTGAAGAGATAAACATTGGGGAGTTTACTAAATTCTATGAGGAATACCCAAATAGAGCCTTGGAGATAATGAATAATACTTGGATTCTGAAGCCAAAGCCTCAGTATTCAAAATTTCCCAAGCATACACATGAGTGATTTCAAGCAAGAGTACAATGATATTATAACTCTCATGGGTAGAGTCATGGTAGTGGATGAAGCACACATATTCCAACCTTGGATGTTCCACCCTATTACTCAGATAGTTGCCAACAAGCATTACCATTGGGCGAGGATCATCAACAATAATATAGATGCTCAATTGAGAAGTGTATAGGAGACCAACAAGTTCACCATGACTTCATATTTGGTGTATATGTTGGCAGAAAAAAACAAATACAAAGGTCTTAGCTATAAAGGGGTCTTGGGGCAAGATAGAATATGGGAGGTATATCCCCAGTTACAATATAAGGCATCAAATTACTGGAGAGTCAATGATGCTTTCTTCATGTATATTCCTAGGTTATTACAAGATGCCCTTCACATGAGGATCTTTGTAGATGAAATGGATCTGATAAAGAATAATTTTCAATGGTTTACTTAGTTCCAAAGGTTTACATATATCAGAGTGCAAATATCACCAGTAGTTCCCCTCAGATTGCTGAGATATCCCACCAAGAAGCTCATCCTGTTGGAATTAACTAAATAGATGGTTGGCTTTGAGGAGGTCCTGCAAAGAGGAAGCATAAAGAAATTAGTATTGGGATCAAAATTCCCATTGAGAGTAGGAGTATTGGAATCCTTCCCCTCTATTTAGAGTTCCCAACATTCAGAGAAAGAGATGACTCAATTTGAGTTATATTCCCATACCAACAGAGGTAATTTTGATCCCTATGGAAAGGCTGCCAAGCAAGAAAACATGAATTTTATGCATAAAGACCATATTGAAGATTATTGGGCTAATTGTAGTAATGAGTGAGAAGTTATAAGGAGAAGATTTTCCAGACTACCTTTGAAGTATAATCAGATTATACAGGGTTGTCGAAGTACTAGACCAGGTGGAAGATGTTGAAGCATATCTCCTTCAACATCATGATTATGATCCCTATAAGAATAAGCCTTTTCCTCCAATTAATTGGCCTAAGGAGGAGGTAACAAATCTAAATTAGCTCACAGAACCTATCAAGAAGTATTCTAGACTGTGGGTCAACCATAAAGTATTGGAATTGGAAGCAAATGGTGGTTTCAAATTCACCTATAATCTAATAGGATATATAGAATCCCATGATGAAGAGAGAGATGAATTTAATAAAAAAGATGAGGCCACTGAGCATAATGATGAGGGGGTCATCCAAGAGATAGTGTCAATAAAAAGAAGAACTAGGAGAAAATGGAAAAAAAATAAGGTTCCTCAGGCTAGTACACATGTTGAAACAGGGGAGACCTCACAACAAGTAAGAAAAAGAAGAATAATGACTGAGAGGCAAAAAGATGCAAAATCTATGAAAAATGAAGCTGCTACAGATGCTCCTTAAGTAGCAAAAGTGATAGAATTAGAAATTTCAGGGGAGAAACCCCAATTTTATGTGAGAAGACATTCTCCAAAGCAAAGGACTGTTCAAATAGAACAATCCAAGATAGTAGGAGAAGGGTTAATTAATGAAGAAGCACCTATGGATGATCTTTAAAAGAGAGAAACTATAGGAAATAATTCCCCCATTCCTTCAGACATTCTCACCAAGATGTGCAAATTGATGAAGAGGAACTTCTAGAGGAAGGAAACATATAAAAAAACCTTAAACAATTGAATGAAGAAGATGATGAAATCTCTATCCCTGATAGTGGAGAGAATTTGTTAAGGAAATGAACCAATCAACTTTAGGAGCTGAGAGCAAAAACATAGAGTTAGAAGTTGTACAGGGAAGAGCTTCAAGGTCTCCTAAGAAGGTAGTATTGGATGAACCTCAAAGCACTCCTGGGGAGGAAGCTAGTAAAGAAGAGGAAGTTGTTGACAACCCCAGTCAAGAGAAAGGAATACAAGAAGATCAACTAGAAGCTGAAAGAAATGTTGAGATAAATGTGGTAAATAGTCCTGAAAAGGAAGTAGCAACTAAGGAATCTACAGCTCCAAATTGGATGGAAAAGAGACTGAGCAAAAATCTAATCATTGTACAAGAAGAAACATCCTAAATAGAGGAAAAGAGCTAGGACGGTGTCTACAATTACAAGGTATGAATTCAATAATAGGGTGGTTCATGTAGCAGTCCCTCCTTTAGACAAGTTCAAGGATGAGGTCAAACCTTCATATTACAAGGTACAAACCATCAACTTGGGACCTACAAGTAAAGATCAAGAGAAGGAAGAATTTAAAGAGTCCTCTCAGGCCATCTTGAGGAGATTGGACAAGGAGATAGAAGAAAAGGAGAATTTGCAAAAGAGGTTGGATGTTGTATATAGATATGTACAAAATTTGATGAAGCCTCTACAAACCATGGGTAGTGAGGGAACATTGCCAGAAGGACTGTTGCCTAAGGAGGTAGTGGATGAAATTGAAAAAATGAAATCCTCTATTAAGTGTACTCAGAATTGGTTGTAGGATGTCAGTAGCAAAGAAGATGAGGAAATTGTGCAGATCTTGAAGATATACAATCATGCTTCTGATTTTCTAAAGCATATTTCACAGGATATCACAGATTGCAAGAATATTAATGAGACAACTAATAATGAAATTATGCAATTGCCCAAGAATGAGCTGGCTAGGTTGGATTTCCTTTCTAAGGATGAAATTGATAAAGTAAAGGAGTGGATTGAGGTATGGAATTATAGAAAGGATCTTCTATCCAAGGTGATGAAGAAAGTAACAAAAATACAAGGCAAGGTGAAAGAAATAAATGATGGTTGTATCAGTTTCTTAGAAATAATGACTGGAAGAAATAAGTTTGGTCAAAAGAATATGAATGCCAACAAATTGTAGAGTTGGTGGCATGAGATATTTGATCATCCTGAGGGTGCACTCATTTCTAAAGAAAATCTAGAGGATGCTACCATATATATTTTGAAATTGGACAAATATTAGAAGTTACAGGTTGAATGGAACAAAGTGATGCCACAATATTTGGAAGAGTATGAAAATCATAAGGCAAGGATTAAATTTATTCTAGTTTTAAATTTAGAGGATATGCAAGAAGTATTGAATAAATTTAAAGAATTATCAAATAAATAAAATGTTGACAAGGAAGGAGAAAATAGCCAGCTGGCAGCCACCTAGATTTTTGCGCTAGACATGTTACCCCAACCAGGATAAGCAAGATGACCTTGGAGTTTAAACCACATAGAGATATAATTGGAGAATCCAGGCCGACCTGGAAGAAGCCCCAAGCATTAAATGCTAGAATTATTATTTAATTCAAAGAAGTTTCTAGGCTGACCTATTTCTGGCTGCCCATTTTTTGTAACCCTAATTGGGCCGACCTAGTTTGGAATTTCTATAAATAGGGAATTTTGACTCATTTGTAAGAGTTATATTTTTGGAGAAAGCTATGTGATAGAGCAAGAGTTAGAGCTAGGAATTAGTACATTTTGAAAGAAAGTGTTGTAATACTGAATATTGGAATTGTTGCAACATTTGGGTGATTCAATATAAGTAAAGACATTATTCTTTGGTGCTCTTTCTTGTGTTGATTTATCTTGCATGGTTCTTGCTATTCTATCTTCAAGATTGCTTTGAGAACATTAGATATAAATGTTAGATTTAGAGTGAAATGTGATTCAATGGTGTTAGTGATTTGATGCTTGAAGTGTTTGTAGCAATCCCTGGTCCATACTTTTAGCAACTGGTTGATTGTGAGTTGTTGTGTAAAGTTAGCCTGGACCTTATATTTATGTTCCAAGTTCAATTATGAGTATTTATTCATTTCAATTGAAAAATTAGGGTTGGTTTGGATGAATGTCTCATGATATGAAAATTTGAATTCTTGAGAAGATTGCACTGTTTCTATAAGATTGCAAAATAAATCTGGGTTAAGCAAAAAATAGTTTTGAGGGATTGATCCATTTTAAGTGTTTTATCATTTGCATTATTGGTCTTAAGAGTAATTTTAATCTTAGGATTTCTCTAAGCCCTTCTCTTTTTCTATTTCTTTTATTATCTAGGTTAGATTTAGGATTTAAAGTATCAACATATTGCAAAATTCGATAAATTTCAAGTTCCAGCATTTGTTTGTAAGGTCCCTTTGTGATTACCACCATTTTCACATTATCTCTGAGTTGTTTCATTGCATTTTTCAAGACCTAACATTAGAGACCTTGGGGTTAGCTCTTGAGGCTTGCTAATAGATATTTACCTTTTAAGAGAGATAGGATACTTGTATTATATCTGAGTTGTTGCTATGTAGAAAACACCATCAACAGAAGTGTTTGCAGAAAACATGGGCATACCTGTAGAAAAATTGAAAGAAGCTAGAAGAAAGAGAGATGAAGCTGAAGCAAGAAAAGAGTCAGTAACAACTGAATATTCTAGTCTAGCATGATCCTCTACCCGTACTAGATCAACAAGGAGTTCCCCATCCACTCCTGCAACCAAGCCAATTCATGTGCAAACCCAAGACAAGGGTTCTAGTAAGAGGAAGAAGAACAAGAGCTCAAGAACCTATGAAGTCATCTCAGAAAGTGAGGAGACTAAGTTAGATGAAGTTGTGAAAGAAATGAATAGGAAATCTTCTAGTGAGGAAGAAAAGGCGAAGAAGAAGGAAAAACATGACATACCAGCTATGATATTTGAAGAAGTTGAAAATGCTATTGTTAAGGATGGAAACCTCAAACCCCTTTGCAAATGGTATGAAATGTTTGACAAATCAGGTCAAAGAATTCTTGAAGAGGCAACAATAAAACATCTAAATATTTTCAATAAAGTTCCTGTTGAAAGTATGTCTGGTTTACCTAAGAGTCTGTATGATGTTTTGGAGGCGAGAAGAGTAAATGCTAGGACAAAAGAAGAGCATATGAGAAAGAGAATTATTGCAGACTTGTGTCCGGAAATGTCTATTGAGGAGATGAATTAACTCCTGGACAAAGCCAAGAGGGAATTCAAAAGAAAAATAAGAGTGAACAAACTTATGATCGATGAAACTGGTGTTGTTGTTGATGAAACTAAGAAAATATTGGAAGCATTTCTATCAAGAAACAAGATCAATGTTGAAGAAGTGAATGCTAAAGATGTTGTATATGATCCGATAAATGAGGAGGTGAATGAAGAAAATGAGGATAATTAGATTCCTCCTGATGTGGATAACACAAAAGCATTTATGGAAACTGAAGCTCCTAAGGTTGTATTAGCTGAAGAAAAGGAGACACCAAATGAAGAAGATGAAGCTCCTAAAAGAAATCAAGAAATAGTTTCTATAGAACCAAAAGTTGAAGAAGAAGAAAAGGTTTAGGTTAAAGAAATCCCAGTGGAAGCAAGAGACACTACCAAGGTAGTAAAGGAATCTCTGGTGGACCAACAGGAAGAATTTGATCCTAAATTGGTTGAAGGCTTTATCAATCTATCAACCTTGTCCCCAATTCAGATAATGAAGGTTGCATCAATTGCACAAGCTAAGGCTAGTGAGAAGATTATGAAGTCTCACATGGAGGACAGTGAATTATTAAGTCTTGCATCTAGAGTTCTAGAGAAAATCATGCCAAATTATGTTAAGGATCTGTCCAATTCCTCTTCTAGTGAACTAAAGAAGCTCATAAATTTTGAAAGTACTCATTTCAAGTCTCTTGAAAAATCAGCCATGGTTAAAGTGCAGAAGGAGTTTGATGGAAAAAGATTTCATTGGTTAAAAGAAATGATTTCTAAGGATAAAACTATGTTAGCCACCTATATGAAGAATATTCAAGATTCTATATCTGAAGGTGGACATGCCTATAAGTCATGTTTGATTTTTTCCAAAGTCACTAAAGACAATGAGAAGAAGGTGAAGGATCTGAAAAATAATTGGCTGCCATTTCGAATGCTTTCAATCTGTTAGCTACCAATGTTGGTGAGCAAGAAGGTCAAGTAATATCTCTGCTTGAAAAAATAAGGGGTTTGAAGCATGAAAATGATAGGATTGTAGGAAGAGAATGTGAGCTTAGAGGACTAATTGGTCCAAAGATTCAAATAATGATGAATGCATTAAAGGAAGCCAAAGATGCTATGGTAGTTAGTGACCCAATGAATCTTGAAACTATAGAAACTCAATCTTATTTGGTTTGTGGTCACATAACAATTCTGGAGAGTTTCAAAAGGTTTTCGGACACAAATTTGAGCGTGTTGAAGAGAGATTTTGTAGATATTTTCCAATTTGTGTAAATTACAAGATCATGCTTGTACAGTTTGAAATTTTGTTATCTTTTTGGTTCCCCAATTTTTCCATTGATGTCAAAGGGGGAGATTTTTATGGTGAAAAATGTATATTCTGCTTAGGGGGATTTGCATTTCTAAGCTAAGATTGAAGATTCTTTTTGAAGTTTTGTAGTGGTAGTGTAATTCATGTAGGTACTGATCTGACACTTAGTCATTTTTCACTAAGTGTTGCCATCAATGCCAAAGGGGGAGATTTTTGGCAAGAGACACTACAAATATACTTTGGTGTTGTCATTGATGGCAACCCTAGTCGGTGATCGGATCTTCATGTCATCATTTACTCCTACTAGCAGATAGATATAGGATAGTAAGGAAGAATAGAGCATTCGACAGTTTTGTGTTCATCGATTCTCATGCAAATTTTTTGTTGTTATTTTGAGTTGTGGATCTAATGGGAGTTTAATCAATGTATTTATTGTGTTGTCCAAAAATCTCAGTGCCTCATATCAAGTTGTATGCAATTCTAGAGATCTAGTTAGATATCTTTTTATTCATCAGTATTTTGTGGCCGACCCGGATGATTTTAAGTGTTGCGGATATTCGAGGAGTGTTTACTCAAATGTTTTTGTATTTGATCATCTTGATTTGGGTCTGAGCTAAGTTGTGACTGACTGTTGTGCATGCACTTTGAATATTATTCATGATTTGAGCTGACAGTTGTAAATATTCTTAAGTTTTATTGAAGTCAACTATTACGATTAAATTCTTAGTCGCAAATATATATAAATGATTAATTATATCATTTTTGTGTATGTAGAAGGTGTGTTAATGTGTGTTGAAAATATTAGAAGGGTGATTGAGAAATTTATGCACAGTTTCACTTGTGCATCAAATATTTTATGATACGAGTTAGAGTGGAGCAGAGCAAAATTGCAAAATCAGTCAAAAGGACAGAAGATTGACTACTAAGCCTAACCTGAACTGTAATCAAGCATTTTTAGATGTTATTCTTTTAGTTCATTCTCTTGGATCTAATCCAAATCTTTGTAAGGTAGTGTGCCTTTCTATTTTAAGTAGTGAGCTCTAAGCAGTGAGCCTAAATGCAAGTGCATTCCCATATTTTAAACTTATTTTTGAGTATACTCAGATCATATTGTGTTGGACATCCACCGTGGTTTTTCCCTTAACAGGTTTTCCATGTAAAAATCCTTGTGTTATGGTGTTGTGGTTCTTAGCTTTCCATTCTTGCATACTTTTCTTGATTGAATTTTTTAAGTGGGTTAAAGATCAAAATAATAAATTTAATTTTTGCAAAACACTGATTCACCCCCCTCTCAGTGTTTCTTTGTTCTTGTTGGAAAAAAAAGGACAAAAAATTGAGAGGGGGGTGAATCAGTTGTCACAAAATATTAAACTTTTCAATCTTTATTTAGCTTAACCTCAGATCTGATGAAAGAATAATAAGTCATAAACACTCAACACATTAGAAACACAGAGAACACCAAATTTATTTTATGTGGAAACCCTAGTAGGGGAAAAATCACGGTGGATGTTAGTCCATAATATTATACCCTGTTAAAAGTATAATGAAAATAGTAAGGGGAATGCACATGCACTCATGCACACTTCCTAGAGCTCATTGCTCAAATACAATAGGGGATCACTGCCCAAAAATACAAAATAGGATTAAATCCAGAGGGTATGAATTGAGAAAATAGCTTCTACAGAAGCCTGATTACAATTCCAGTTAAGCATAGAAAAAATCATGCACTTTTCACTCTCACTTTGATTTGCAATCGAATGAATAGATCAATTATCACACACTTTCACTATCTCTGGCTTTTCGCACACCACACACACACTAACTTCACTCAACCAATCACTCTTATATATCCTCATTATAGAATTACATCAACCACTTAGTCGGCTAGAAAAATAAAACATATTTAAAATGTCAGCCCAAATTAACAATTAAAATTTCAATGCAAATTAAACATCGTTAGCCAATACAATGATGTGACCCAAAAAAAATCCAAGAGCATACCAAACATTCAAATTTCAATCTCTAAGGATCCGCAACATGTTACCACCATCATGTCGGCCAAGAACATGAAAACTCAAACATGCACAAGAAAAATATTTGACCACGAGCACACTGATCAACGTGGATGTACAACAATTATGGAGAATGATCTAGAAACATCCAAAAACATCAAGAACTAATAGAGAGGCATCCACAACAACTAGAATTACGCAAACTTCAATCAAGAACACTGATCCACAGAAACACTGTCAGAACACAACACGACCAATTCTTCACGCGAACCTCTGAAACTTTTGGTAGATGAACTAGATACTCTCAACAATAAACCCTTTAGTCCACAACAACTGATCTACAACATTCAAAACAAAACACATTCATGACCTTTATTGTTCCACTAGCAACCTACAACTCTTTCTTTCACAATTTTCTCAATATCCTCCACATATACAGCCTTGAATACAATAATGCTAATAGTGTTGACATCAATGACAACCACATATCAACAACATAGACACTACATCCAACAATCTCCCCCTTTGGCATTGATGGCAAGACATGATGTGAAAAACAACATCAATGTAACTCTCAATCAACACTTACACCCCCTTAGATTTTGACTCTTCTTCTACATGTTCTTCTCCCCACAAGACTCTTCTCCCCAAATAATTCTTAGTTTTTGATGACTCTTCTCCCCCTTTGACATCAATGGAAAATATAAGCATTATCTTTCAACATACAAGCTCTGAACCACATATCTGCACATCTGACTACTCCTTCTGAGTAGCAGCCATGAAAACATAAATCCAGATCAGGGGATATCTATGAGGCACATGGATTGATGCAAGTAAATGCATCTCTTAGTTTTTATTAGGAGGGGTAATCACCTATAGCATCCCTCTGAGATACTCAAAAGTATCCTTTGGCAATGGCTTAGTGAAAATGTTTGCAACTTGTTCTTTGGTAGGCACATACTTCAGTCTGACTTCTTTCTCATTTACTTTTTCTCTCAAGAAGTGAAACTCAATAGATATATGATTAGTCTTAGAGTGTACAATTGGATTCTTCAAAAAAATTATTTCACTTGATTTTTCACAGTATATAGCAATAGGCTCTTCATATATAACCCTGATATCTTTCAAAATCCGTTTCATCCATATCACCTAAGTACAGTTGTTTGCACCAACAATATACTCTGCTTCAATAGTAGATAGAGAAATGGAATTCTACTTTTTTCTCAACCAAGACACCAACTTCTTCCCTAGGAAGAAGGCACCACCACTAGTAATTTTCATGTCATCTACATCTCCTGCCCAATCCGCATCAGTAAATGCACTCAAAGTAAGATCATCATCCTTAGGACACCAAATTCCAAAATCAATTGTTCCTTTCAGATATCTGAAGATTCTCTTTACATCAGTCACATGAGATTCTTTTGGATTAGCCTGAAATCTAGAAACCATACATATAGCATTCATAATTTCTGGTCTAGTTTGAGTTAAATAAAGCAATCCGCCAAATCATTGATCTATATCTTTTTTTTATTTTCCTTAGGAGAATCATCATTCTATGTTAACTTGCATCTGGTTACTATGGGAGTACCAACAGGTTTTGAATCTTCCATGCCACACTTCTTCAGCACCTCTCTCACATATTTGGACTGAGATATGAAGATCCCCTTGTCTAACTGAGTAACTTGCATTCCTAGAAAGAACTTCATTTCTCCAATCATACTCATCTCAAATTCACTCTTTATTTCAGCAACAAACTTCATACACAGATTATCATCTCCTCCAAAAATAATGTCATCAACAAAGACCTCAATAATTAACTCTTTGTCATGATCCAACTTGAAGTATAAGTTGCTATCAATAGTACCTTTATTGAATCCAAGCTTTAGTAAGTATTTTTCTAGTCTAGCATACCAAGCTCTGGGGGCTTGCTTAAGTCCATATAGAGCTTTCTTCAATCGGAAAACCATGTCTTCCTTATAAGTTAGTTGAAATCCATCTAGTTGTTCAATATAAACTTCTTCTTCTAGTTCTGCATTCAAAAAGGCTGACTTCACATGCATTTGATAGAATTTATAGTTCTTATATGCAGCATAAGCAAGAAATAATCTAACAGCTTCAATTTTGGCAATAGGGGCAAAGGTTTCTTCAAAATCAATACCTTCCATTTGTGAATACCCTTTACATACCAGTCTTGTTTTATTACGGACCACTTCACCTTGTTCATTTAGCTTATTCCAAAAGACCCATTTAGTACCAATCACATTTTTATCTTTAGGTCCGGGAACAAGTGTCCATGTATTATTCTTTTCAATCTGTATCAGTTCTTTTTTCATAGCTTCCATCTAGTGTTCATCATTGTAGGCTTCATTGACATCTTTAGGTTCAATCTTGGAAATCAAGCAATACTCTTCTGCAATCCTTCTTCTAGTCTCCACTCCTTTATTCTTGTCTCCTATAATTTGATTTTTATAATGATTTATCTTTACATATCTTGGAACTTTAGGACTTTCTTGAGCTTCTAGTTCTTTTGTTCTCTCTTCTACTCTTGTACTTGTCTCTCCTTCCAGACTTACTTGATTTACTAGAATAAATTGAAGTTGTTTTACCAGAACATATGGCACAATCTGAAGTTGATTATGTGTCTGAGCATTCTTCCTTTGATTTGTATTGTCTTCATCTAAATCATATCCACAATATCTAGATGATCTAGCAGAGTCCTAATCAGCTCTAACATTTTCACTCTCAACCATCTTTCTCAATCTTCTGTTATAGCACTAGTAGGCCTTGCTTTTGGTAGAGTAACCTAAAAATATTCCTTTTTTGCTTCTTGCATCAAACTTTCCTATATCCTCATCTCTCTTAATATAGAATTTACTTCCAAATATCTTGAAATACTTAACAGTACGATTATAGCCAAACCATAGCTCAAAAGGAGTCTTACAAGAATTACCATTGACATTTACCCAGTTCAAAGTGTACATAGTAGCACTTACAACTTCACTCCATTAGATGTGAGGCACATTTCCTTCTATCATCATTGTTCTAGAAGCATCCAGAATTGTTTTGTTCTTTCTTTTTGCAACTCCATTCTGTTGAGGGGTTTGGGGGCAGATAACTGTCTTCTGATTCCATGCTCTTCACAAAAGGAATTTAACTCCCTGGAGGTGAACTCACCACCTCTGTCTAACCTTAAGCATTTTATTTTTAGACCTTTCTCATTCTCTGCCATAGCTTTGAAACTTTTGAACTTTTCTAATGCTTCACACTTTTCTCTTAAGAAAGCTACCCACATCATCCTAGAATAACATAAAGTTCCTTTCACCATGAAGACTTCTAACTCTAGAAGGAACACAGAGTTCAATATGCACCAGCTCCAACAAACCATTTGTATGATGTTGTTTTCTCCAGAAGGAGACTTTAGTATGTTTTCCCATCTGACATTCCTTGCAAATTGTGTTAGCAGGATTCACTAGCAAGGGTAGATCTTTTACTGCTTGAGTGGAACTTACTTTCAAAATGTTATCAAAAATTCACATGACATAGGCTCCTATTCCATAACCATCTTTCATCTACTTGAGCAATTAAACAACTAGCAACATTCAGGTGAAAAATATTACCTTATATCTTTTTACCTAAAGCAATTACTTTTCCTGAACTTCCAAGTATCCTGCATCTTCCATCTTTGAATTGAAGATCATAACCCTTGTCCACCATCTATCCAACACTCAATAGGTTGTGATTCAATCCTTCAACATAAAGGACATCATCAGTGTTGTGCTTACCACCAAGACAAATAGACCCTCTAGCACGAATCACACCAACATTGTTATCTCCAAATATTAAAACCCCGTCGTAATACTTTTCTAGACTTACAAATTTTCTTTTGTCACCAGTCATATAATGTGAGCATATGCTGTCAATAACCCACTCATCCTTATCTTCAATTTGGGTTGCAAGATATTTCTCAACTTTAGCAGATTTAGTAGCCACATGACTATTTTCTTTGGTAGCAATGAAAACCCATTCATCTTCATTTCCATTATCTTTATGAAACTCATCATCAGTCACTCCTTCTTCAGCATAGTAACATTTATTTTGGAATTTACACTTGTTAGGCTTAGATCTAGGAACTCTTTCAAGACATCTTGATGTAAAATGACCTATTTTACTGCAGGAAAAACATTCAATAGGCAACACTCCTTTATACTTACCTTGTCCTCTGCCTTCTTTCTTCACAATCAGTGCTTCCAATTCTTCTACTTCTCTTTCTTCAACTTCAAGTTGTTTCATTTATTCTTCATTCTTGAATGAATTTCTAGAAGATTCCCCCAAATCATATCCTTGATTGTTTCTTCCAGATGCAGTAGCCTTAAATGTAGTTTTAGTCTTGGGAACAGATTCACCAAATTCACTCAATTCAAAGGCAGCGAGTTTACCAATCAGTGTATCTCTTGTCATATTCATCAATGATCTAGTTTCTTCAATAGCATGAGCCTTTGCTTTGTAAGAGGGAGGCAATGATTTGAGCACTTTAGCTAAAATTTCTTCCTCTTCTAGGGTACCACAGACACATCTAATACCCATCACTAGTTTATTTACTCTCTGCATAAAAGAGGAAATATTTTCATCTTCACCCATCTTCAAATTTTCATACTTTCCTTTCAAACTCTGTAGCTTAGCCATATTCACATGTACATCTCCTTCATACAAAGTTTCTAGCTTCATCCAAATCCCATGAGTTGTCTTCAAACTTATCACATTTGTCATTTTCGAATATGTTAGAGCACTCAATAATGCTTCCATAGCCCTGACATTATTCTCAACCTCTTTAATCTCATCAGCAGTGGAAGGACCATTCTGAGGAATAACATATGTGTTCTTAATAATCTTCCAGTAGGTTTCACCAATACACCTCAAATGACACTCCATCCTAGCTTTCCACAGTGAGTAGTTATTCCATCGAATCTAGGACTATCCTTGTATGATGTCATCATGAATCACCTCAAGCTTTTAAACTTCTTCAGAGGAACCTACTCTGATACCAATTGTTGGAAAAAAAAGGACAGACAACTGAGAGGGGGGGTGAATCAGTTGTCACAAAATATTAAACTTTTCAATCTTTATTTAGCTTAACCTCAAATCTGATGAAAGAATAATAAGTCATAAACACTCAACACATCAGAAACACAGAGAACACCAAAAATATTTTACGTGGAAACCTTGTTAGGGGAAAAACCACGGTGGATGTTAGTCCACAATATTATACCCCATTAAAAGTATATGAAAAGAGTAAGGGGAATGCACATGCATTTAAGAACACTACCTAGAGCTCACTGCTCAAATACAATAGGGGATGACTGCCAAACAATACAAAATAGGGTATGAACTGAGAAAATAGCTTCTACACAAGCCTGATTACATTTCCAGTTAAGCACAAAAAAAATCCTCCACTCTTCACTCTCACTCTGCTCTATAATTGAATGAATAGATCAATTATCACACACTTGCACTATCTCTGGCTTCTCTCACACCACACACACACTAACTTCGCTCAACCAGTCACTCATATATATCCTCATTATGGAATTACATCAACCACTTAGTTGGCCAAAAAATAAAACATATTTACAATTTTGACCCAAATTAACAATTAAATTTTCAATGCGAATTAAACACCATCGGCCAATACAATGATGCAACCCAAAAAAATATCCATGAGTGCGCCAAACATTCAAATTTCAATCTGCAAAGATCCACAAGACATTACCACCATCATGTCAGCTAGGAACATGAAAACCCAAACATGCACAAGAAAAATATTTGACCACGAGCACACTGATCAATGCAGACGTACAACAATGATGGAGAATGATCTAGAAACATCCACAAACATCATGAACTAATAGAGAGGCATCTGCAACAACTAGAATTACACAAACTTCAATCAGGAACACTGATAGAGACCACATAAACACTATCAGAACACAACATGACCAATTCTTCACACGGACATCTAAAACTTCTAGTAGATGAACTAGATACTCTCAACAATAAACCCTTTAGTCCACAACAGCTGATCTACAATGTTCAGAACAAAACACCTTCATGACCTTTACTGTTCCACTGGCAACCTGCAACTCTTTCTTTCATAATTTTCTCAATATCCTCGACATAAGCAACCTTCAATACAATAATGCTAATAGTGTTGACATCAATGACAACCACATATCAACAACATAGCCACAACATCCAACATTTCCAACATCCTTTACTTTCCTAAGTGTTTCAAATTTTGACATTTTTCCATATCCCTTAACCCTTACCACAATCTCTTCACAAGCCTTAAGCTCGTCTTCTGACCCTTGAAGCCCCAATGAAGCATTCATCATTTTTCTTAAGTCTTCATTATTTTGACTTCAGGTGTCGGTCTTCACTCTAACCTTTTCTTGCTTCTTTTCAATGGCACATAACCCTTCCTCTTGACCCCCGACCCTTGATTTCACTTTTGGTCTTCAACAATCGGTTCTTTCATGTTTCTCCTTTCTTCCTTCTCACTTTCACTCCTTCCCTTGAAAATTAAGATAAGTGTTAATTTTTCAAACTTCGGGCTTCATCCTTATCCCTTATTTCTTACTATTACCAAATTTTCACTTACAACACAATTTGGTAGAGTTGAAGCAGTTAATTAATCTTAAAGGTGAAAGGTATTCCAAAATTTTTTGCTACGCTTAACCATTGCATATTTAAGGGTGTTTTAAAAAGATAGAATTAGGTTTTTCTATTCAGTGTCTTGCTTCATAAAGGAAAGTACATAAAAACACAAGATATTGCTTTCATTCATTTCTGCAATGTTTCATTCATTTTGTAATGAAATATACACAAGATTGCATAAGTTTTGTTTTTCTATTCATTGGAAAGAAAGGAGTAATCAAATGTCCCACACAAGTTGTGGTAGTAGCTGAATTAAAACACAGAAATACACTATACATCTGAAGATGAAAGTAATGGAAGGAGCATATAAGCAAAAACATATACATCATTTCCCGTTGAAGTTTGGTGTTGGTCTTCATTGTTGCCTACTCCTCCTCATTCATGATCTTCAAATGAACCTACATCATGATAAAAGAGTTGGTTAGAGCTTCAGATATGAATCTCCCTATGTTCCCTATCAACAAAAATATAGCATATTCATACAATGCTTTAAGTCAGTTGAGCAAGTATCAAATGTATGCAAGAGAGCCTAAAAATCAAACATCACAAGAGCATTGAGCTTCATTGTTGTTTTTATCTAACATATTTGTTCACTGTGTAGGTATAGGTGAAATATTGTTGCTCATTCATTTATGTTGACATCATAACATGTGGTGAAAAAAAGGGCTCCCACAAGGGTTGAGCCCAACATGCTACCCTTAAGTTTTATTATAACACAATGATCTACTGAGAGGGGGGTGAATCCGTAGATATTAAAACTTTTAGTTCTTAAAACCATTTTGTATATTCAACCTTAAACTCAAATGGGCAGATTGAAATACTAAAAGATATAATAACCACAAGCACAAGAGAGATTAACACATAACACATTATATACATGGAAAAACCAAGATGAGAAAAATCGTGGTGAGAAATGCTACTAGGATCTATTGTCCTAATCCAGCCTCACAAGCATCAAAGTTCAGTTACAATGTTTAGGGATACAACCCAAGGAAGCGACAACTCCCTATTTAGAAGCTAAAACTTCAAGGATGCTACAACACTGTATTATGAGCTACAACTCAATGCAAAAATGGAGGCTACAACCTCTTACAAATATTTTTAATCAACTATGCATAACATGGTTTTGCTCAACCTATGATGTATCGATTTAGCACATTAAACTTGTCTCTCTATACACCCTCACACTTCTATAATAAGATTCTTATATTTTTATGATACATCTTCTCTATTGTAGTTCTCTCTTACTTCATACAAGCATGCACACTTACTTATTTCTTCTAGCTTATGCCTTCATATATTTCATACAAGTCAAAAACCCCTGTTAGGGTTTTCACTTGCAACCTACATCAGAAAAAAGTCAATTCATTGAGTCACTCACATATTGTTCTTTCAATTAATGATTGCATCCAATCATATTTTCCATATCTTATATCAGGTTACACACCAATCAACCTCGTTATCAAGAATTTACCAAATTTAGCTCTCGTTTTGTCCCCAAAATTTGATACACATTTAATTTCATCTTTTTTTCATTCGATCATATTTGATCTTGATCAATCATGTTTCCCTTTTAGCACCGTCTTCATTAAATGTTCACATGCCAGTTAGTTAGGTGATCTGATTCTATTCACATGTTGGTCATTGACATGAAACCTCTGTTCACATGGACTAGACTGTTTGAAAACCTTCAATTGTGAACACTAGCCATCGATCATCTTGTAGAAAAATCAAAAGGTAGGAACATAATCAGTAGACATCCACAAGCTCATCATAATCACCAAGAATCTTAACACAAGCTCTGACAACATTATCTATAGAATTTATCAAACCGGAGCACTTTAAACTACACTATCATAAAGAAGAGATCACTTCCAGACCAGCAAACCAGGAACCATTTGAGATGAGAGAACATTACAATATTACAAACCTAATTCTAGAACCTCAGACCAAAAAGCTTAAATGTGAAGGAATGCGGAACCAAATACCTTCTCCCAGTGATCACCAATTGTCTAGAAAGAGAAATTTTCACTCTAATGAACATAACTCACTCAAATATTCATATCAAAGTCTCAAACTTGGAAAATACTATCTTCAGACATGTCTCTAAATAAATTTTGATCTGTAGACAAAGATATTCAATATGCAAGAAATTCAAAGCAATCTACTGAACTATTCTTACTAGAGGCTCAATCAAATCTTCATACAGGAGCACCAAACCATGCACACTCTTGAAGGGACATGGATAGCATCATTATAAACCATCTTCCAAATCCAAAATGACCTAAAACACACCAATAAAGGATTGTGGAACAAATGCACTTCTCCAAGTCCAAAGATATCCAACTCTGCCAGATCAGTTCACAAATCGGTGAACTCAACTTTCCCTCTTCATCAAACTAGCAGTTGTAATCCAAGATATATTACCCATGGATGTTCTTAAACAATAATTTAGATCCACATAAGCATAGAATCATCATAGTAGAAATTTTCAACACATACTAGAGCATAGTTGACACAAATAACAACACCGATTAGACATGTATTTGCAAAAAGTTTCAAGAGGGGAATGAGATAGGAAAAGCACATTCATATCCCTCAAATCAAAGAATTCTTAGTTGAAGGAGTAATTCACAAAGTGGATGTAAAAATCATGGGCACATTGATCATTCATGACAATCAATTCAAAAGTGCAATGAGACAACCCTCTATTTTGAAGTGAAAATCACAAATGAACAATGGCTTATTTGAATGCTTAAGGAATATATAGAACAAAATAAAAAATACACTATTCTTCATTGAAGGAGTTCTATTTGCAAGCAATATTTGATGTTGTCATTGTTTGTTTTCATAGTGTTATTATCGTATCTTATTGTTGCCATGTATCATGTTTTTTTTTTTTCTATGTTGTTTGAAGTACATGCCTTGAAGGTACAACCATCAAGAAGCAAAAGATAATGAAAAATAGTGATTACATATAAGGGATAACAAAGACTACATTTCTCACAAAATGCTAAAGTTGAATAGTTACCAAGCATTCATTACAAATGTTCACAATGGTGGGGGATCAAATATGTCCTTTTCAAGAACATTGATAGTGCATAGTGATGAGGGAATCAACAAACAACAATGAGAAGAAATGATAGTCATAACATGGAGGACAAAATAATAATCATTAACATTTGTGCATGTATGAGGATCATCATAGATCTATATGTGCAAAGTTTGAAGGGGACAATGAATTTTGGCATATAGAACATCATCATCATTGAAGCAAGGTGAAAGCATAATATTCATATCACTATTTCGACATCATGAAATCATTCATAAAAAGGGTTTGTAAGCATGTATTTAACATTTGAAGAGTCAAGGTAATGCTAATAAGTATTGTTTCATGCACATTTGCAGAATGTAGAGTGAACTACAACCTACAATGTTGGAGTCCTCATAACACCTATAGGTGCATCTTATGCTTTCCAAATGAAAACATGCTATAATAAACATTCAGTACAATGAATAATGCATTGACAGAAGTTAGATCTTCATGCTAATGGGCACACAAAAGAACTCAGACCTTGCATAATCTGATGTAAAGTTTGTTTTAAGGAATGAAGATTCAAAGGATTTCAGAAATAAAGGAAACCAGGAGGCCTTGCACACAAAGAGGGCACAATAAAGCCGCAACCTATTTGTAAGGCCCAAGTCCTTGAGCTTAATACACAAGAGGAGAAGCCTTTGAGCATTTTTCATAATGGAAAAGACAAACCTAGAATGAAATAAAAGATGCTTTTATGTCTTTTAGAAGAGAAACAATGTTATATCTTATCCATCTCATTCTGAAAAGAAAGAATGTATTGAGAGGGTTTCAATCAAGGAGGAGATTCCAAATGAAAAATAAGTATGAGCTTTTGTAACCACAACCTGGAGGGTTTTCCTTTGCTTCTACAAGTAGTCAAACCCACAAGGGTTTATATGGAGTGGTTCACATATATTCAGAAAATGAAAAGAGTATGGTGTTTTGACAAGCCACAACCTACAAACAAAGAGAAAGCTTCAAGTAAATCGAAAGCCATAAAAAATGTTACCTCTGAAGCTAAAACCCAAGTTTTATAGAAGGAAGAAAGAAGCCATGAGCTAGGGTTTTTTAACCCATTTTTCTGTAGAGTCAAATAAAGAGGTTTTGAATGTAGAAAATGAGGAAACCATTGAGTTTGCTTGAGTGTATTGAGCACCCAGAATATGGAGCAGTCACAGCCATGAAAGAAAGAAAGGCCTCATAAAAAAGAAATCATGAACTTGGCATATAGAGACTTGCATTCATAATGCATTGAAGAAAACACTCATCATTTTGTTCACACTGAGCTTGAATTGAGCCTATTATCGATAGAAATAAGAGGGAAATGCAAGGTCCAAAGCTTACCAAAGTTTTTTTGATGAGAAAATATGCTCAAGTCCATAGGATTTCCCACAGGGTGTCTCCAAATTTTTGTTGCAATTATGAGCAAGTTTAGTGGTGTTGTCATAAATGTTGTCATTGATGTCAAAATAGTTTAAAATGTTGTAGATTGTGCATGTATAGTTGAGATGTTGTGAGTACATGGAGCTATCCTTATGATGTTGCAAATGTGCTGAAATGATGGGTTTCCAAGTGCTTTTGAGAAAATTAATAAAGAGAGAAGTCAGAGTTATGTAAGAGTTCAGAATGCACTTTGGTATGTGCTCCACATTTATCCTGTGTTGATCCTATGCTTATGTAGATCTGAAGGGTTGTTGTTGATGATCTGATTATGATATCTACTGATTTGTAGTCTCTAGTTTAATGGAATGTGAAAGTTGTGTTCATTGGTGTGTGAACTGTTCTGACAAAGTTGACTTTCTATGGACAGGGAAAAATGTTCTTGCTCTGTATTCCTCTGCTTTTTTTTTTAGATATTGCAGATCTGGAATATGTTGTGTAAAGGTGTTCTCTGGGTTCTAGCAAAAGTGTTTGTGGTTTGGTGATCTAGAAGTTGAGTTTCAAAATTGATGTATGTGTTTGCATAGTCCAGATGGACTGATGGAAGGATTTCTATTTTTTAAGGTTGTTACACTTGCTATGGAATTATATGAAGGAACATAAGATGTGTTCTCATGCATGATGAAGCATGTTACATCGTTTACATGTTATCTTCTTGCTGGGAAGCATGTACTTAATTGTTCATTTGTGCTTTCATTAGGTTTGGCTAACCTGGTGTTTAATTGGTCCACTCTCATTCCTTTCCA
This sequence comes from Sequoia sempervirens, assembly GCA_007258455.2. Lineage (NCBI taxonomy): Eukaryota > Viridiplantae > Streptophyta > Pinopsida > Cupressales > Cupressaceae > Sequoia > Sequoia sempervirens. Next base: position 23,136,577 of record VDFB02056351.1, read on the forward strand.
CTGCGGGAATGTTGAGTTGTTGACCTAATTTGAATTTATGAAATGAAGCATATGTGGTTGACCTTGGAGAAAATTTCTAAGGTTGAAGATGGTATAAATGCAAGTTAAGTTGTAGAAGTTTAGATGATGAAAAGTAATAAATTAAGCCACAAGTGAAGAGTAGAGTTGTGTGAAAGAGAGTTGAAGTAGCAGTACTTCATTGTGTTAGATTCCTAAAAGCAGTGAGCTGAAGGTTTCCACAATCTTCTGATCAAGGCTATGGATGTGTGTAAATTTTTGTGGTGGATCTTTTGTTTTCTTTTGTATCTGTAGGAAGTGAGCCCCCCTATTGGACAGTGAGTCCTTTCTGTAGGTAGTGAGCCTTTGTATCTAGATAGTGAGTCCTCTTCTAGGCAGTGAGCCCTTAGCAGTTAGCCTTTGTATTTGGTTTTTCTATCTCTTTATATTCTGAGTTAATACTCATCGTGGTTTTTCCCTCATTGGGTTTTCCACGTAAAATACGGTGTTCTTTGTATTGATCTTTCTTTCTATTATCTGCATTTCATGTTCATAATTAATAACAAAACAGTGAGGTTGTGAAGTTAATAAGTGTTGAAGTTTTGAGTTTAAATTTTGTGACAACTAATTCACCCCCCATCTTAGTTGTCCTACGGCTTTTAACAAATTTCAATCGAAAGCTCTCCAATGGCAGCCTCAAAACAATGAGGATGTATCAAGATAGTGTAAAGAGAAAGATTACATCAAAAAAACAATAATGGTCGTAGATAGAAAGCCAAGAAATGCATTTGGAATAGAGACCATTGTTCAGATTTGTGACAAAAGAGACTTACCCAAGCATTTTCCTACAAGAATCTTCATGGAAATCTCCCAAAAATAATAGAAGATTGACAAGTTCGAGCTCAAACCCTTGTCTCATGGTGGTGACGCTCAGTTTTTCCAGTAGAGAGAAAATCAAAGTGAAAATGAATGAGAGAAAAGTGGAGCTCCATGGTTTTGTGTTAGGGTTTCCATGTTTCCCTAAGTCAACCTTGGCCTTTTTTCACATTGATTTTAATTTTTATGCCTTCACTAATACCTTCACGGTATTAAGTTTTCCTCTGCACATGTATTACAAGCCTAGGCTGCAATATGCCTTAGGATTTTTTGTGATTTTTTAGAAAATCATATAACTTTGAGCCTTAGTCCTTTTTCTAATTTTTATAGAAAATCAAATATCAAGAGGATGTAATGTATACTTGGAAAAATTCAAAACAAAATCATATACTTTTCCTTGCATTTTTGAAAAAATCAAATCAAAACCCAAGTTCGAGCCTTTCCATTTTGTAATTTTAATACTACAACATTGTAAAACAATATTAAGGCAATATTTCTATAAATTGCCTTAGTATTTGTTATTTTAAATGCAGTAAAATTACAGCAAGTATTGAGTTCTCCTAGAGACCTTCTATTTCTAGTTTGAGTCTTTTTGTGCAAAATGGAAAAAAAACAAGCAAACTAAGCTTTCCACTTCTAATTTTTAGTCACAACTGAGTCCTTTTGAGTCCTTTCTGGGTCGAACCCCTTGGGAGGGAATCTTTCCATCTTTCTCATTTAGTTTTGAGGTAGTTGGGGCCCTATTTTGGAGGATTTTTCTTCTTACTCAAAAATCACACTGGAGTTACTATTTTGAGGAGCAGTTCACTCAAATTTTTCTTTCGTTGTCTTAGAGACACTTTGGAGGCATATATTAGAGAAAAACTTAGTTTTCTTTCTCTTGAATGCTTGTAGAGAGCTTTGTAAGTTTTGATTTTTACTCATATTCCATATTTTAATACTCCTTTCAGATCAATAGAAAATGATAGAGTATTCCTATCTCATGGTTTTGTCTCATTTTTTCAGTTAATGTTATGATGTTAAAATTTTAATTCAACTTTTGAATCCTTTTGCATGTCCCATCATTGCAAAAGTGTGTGCAAAATTTTCATTGTGATTTAGGTTCCATGTTGTGTTTAGTTTCAAACCTTTATGAAAATTACTCATGTGCTACATTGTTTCATCTGATATTGTGAGAGTTATTATTTTGAGAAATGATTAAGAGTGGAATTAGTGAATAGATTTAAAGTTTTGGTGCATCGTCCATTAGATTTTAGGATTTTAATTTTCAAAGTTATCCTTCTATCCCTTTTCTTAGAAAATTCATTAGTTTAGGTGATCTACCAGGGGAACTAGCCCACTCTGGAGGTTTGTTCTCATCATAAGTTACCCACAACTTGAGAATGTTTCCATGTTTCAACAGGATAGTTGAGTCAAACTTATCTAGGGTGTAATCCTAATTGACAACAATTTTTGGCATGCCTACTGTGACTAATTGGACTCTTTCAGTCCAATATTTGAAAATTTATTGTTAGTACTAGGTGTGTGTATCAATAAGATCTTCCTTTGGAGGAAAAAATCTACACACATCTGACAACTCCGAGCTCAAACTTACTAGTTTCAGTATGATCAAGTGCTAGTTTATTTCAAAAAAATTGATTGTTGTTTTCCATCTTGTGAATGAATGAATATTCCTATGTTTCATGGAGATATATCTTATCATCCATCATATCATGAAATATTGGCTTATCCACCTCATCATCATTCATATTAGGCCAATCATGCTGCTATTTTTAATTCCATGGCTTTTCAAAACCAGCATGCCCACTATAATTACCACCCACCCCTGCTCAACCTCCATGTTAGCCTTCATGTACTCAAAACTAGCTCCACGAGAGTGAAAAGGAGGAGATTGCAAGAATAAAGGGTATGTTGCTTGACTTCATGCTTGACTTCACAAAGTAGGTAGAGGAGATCAAGAAGCAGCATGGGTATAATCAACAACAGGAAGAGATGGCTTATCAAGCCTATCTCTATGAGCAAGAGTTGGAGACACAAAGAATAAAATTTGAGGAGAACCTTGAAAGAGACATCTGCAAAAGAGGAGTAGATGAAGCTCGTGTTTGCTTAAGCACAAAGTAATGAATTCCAAGCAGCTCCTATAGCTCTAGATCATCTTGCTCAAGAGGAGGTTCGTAAGTATAAATTTCCAAGTTTTAGACAAAGTGAGCCTCTTATTATTCCTAAAGTTGATATTCCAAGTTTTAGGTAGGATAAAATCCTTAATTCCTCAAGCCAGCCTCTTAAGCTTGAAATCCCAAGTTTCAAAAGCCTCCATCCCTTGCAAATTGAGGAAAATAATCAAATTCAACCTAGGACAATTACAGAACAATCCCTTGAGCAACATTTTACCTCACAAGAAATCTAAGAAGCTCTCAAAGTTTCCCTACCTAATGAATCCAAGGATGATCCCATTGATTAGGATATCTCACTCCTCTGGGAGAAGATTATAAAGGTAGATCTATCACTTTTAACTATGGAGTGTCCCTAATTGCAATAGAAAAATATTGAGCAAGAAAAGACTTCTCCAGATGAATCTTTTGATGTTTTGACTAATGAGCTTCATGGTTTTATTGAGGAGGATGAAAAAAATTTGACGTTTATCTCAACAGATCAATCAGGACAAAATGAAGAGATAGGGGAAGTTGGTCATGAGGATAACTCCACAGTTTGGTTTGATAAATTACCTCTTTTCATTGAGGATGATGAAGAGGATGTGGCTTTTGTCTCATCAACATCAGTTTTGAAGTAGCAAGAAGAGGTCAAAGAATGTGATGAAATATTATTTGAGGAGAGTAAGGGTGATGATGGAACCTTTGATTAGAAAGAGGAATACAAAGATGAGCCTTTTGTTGAGTCTAAAAGGATTGGTGAGTGCTGCCATGAGATATACGAAAGTAGCCTTGATTTAAATGACCAAGAGCCTGATGAGGATCTGTTTCAAGTTGAGATTGAGATTTTCTACTCATACTTAGATGTTATTCCAACATCTTTGCAGGAGGAGTATCTTGAGAAGCAAGAGTAAGAGGTGGAAGTGGTTGTATTCCCAAATGAACCACTAGTGATGGAGCAGCCTGATCAACAAGGTGAAGAGATAACTTTTTTTAGTCCCTCTTGTGCCACCAAATCAAAAAATTAGTTTTGGAGCAAGAGGAAGAACATGGTCTTGATGGAGGTCAAGAAACCTCTCATGAAGTTGATTTGCATGATCTTGACTAGTTAGAGGAGCTACCTTTTTGTTATACAAAGGAGCTTGAGGCTGATGTATTGTTTGAAAGTTTGTCAGGAGAGGCTCTCTCATTGTTTGAGCATTTTCCTTCCTTTATTGAAGAAGAAATCCTGATTCAGAAAGTTCCTCTTTGGGTAATAATGTGAATTTTGAGCTTCGACCAGTTGTTCCTAAGAGCCTTCCAAGAGTTGACAATTTTGATGAGTTATTAGCTACTCTAACGAAGGAGGATGGACCATTAACCATGGAGGAGGAGTCAACATGGCAAGCTATCATGAAGGGTGAAGGTGATGTTATTGGCTCTGATCACTCAAATCATCTTCTCCCTAGTCCAAAGCTTTCAAGGGGATGTCCTATTAGGCATCTAGCTTGGCTGGAAGCCAACAAGAAGGAGCAACCCCATGACAATACTGATCTAGAGCATCAAAGAAGGTATCAATTTGAGCACAACCAGTCCACTTGTTCACTTGATCACCTTTGTTTCCATAATAAAAAAAGATGGGTAAGTGACTACATTTTCCTCCTTGGAAGGTTGTTACAACAATTTGTTGGATATTTTATATTTCCCCATCTCTTTTGGTTGACTCATAAGCTTATGGAGCATTGCAGATTGAAAAGAAGGGGCAACTACTCTCTTAAACCAATTAATGGTTTTTTCTAGGTAGCCTTTCCTTAGTTAGTAGGTTAGGTTATTGTTTTCAGCTAATAAGTGCTTTGCACATTTCTTTCAGTTGTTTTCTTTCCCTAAGTGTTGTTGCACATGTTTTTTGGCCATCAGGGCCTTTTAGTTTCTTTTGATTTGCTTTTTTGTTGATGTGTGGAGAATTTGTAGTTGAGTTACAATAGTCTTTGAAGTTTGAGAAGGGGAAGATTTGACTCCATTTTCAATGAATTTGTTTAAGAAAATTGGTCTATATGCTTAGCAGGAAAGCATTCAGCAGAAACCACCATAAATATTACCAAATTTTCACCTACAACTCAATTTGGTAGAGCTGAAGCAGTTAATGGATTTTAAAGGTGAAAGGTATTCCAAACATTTTTTCTGTGCTTAACCATTACATATTTAAGGGTGTTTTAAAAGAGAGAATTTTGTTTTCTATTCAGTGTCTTCCTTCATAAAGGAAAGTACATAAAAACACAAGATATTGCTTTCATTCATTTTGTAATGAAATATACACAAGATTTCATAAGTGTTGCTTTTCTATTCATTGGAAAGAAAGGAGTAATCAAATTTCCCACACAAGTCGTGGGAGTTGTTGAACTAAAGCAACACATAAATACACTATACATCTAAAGATGAAAGTAATGGAAGGAGCATATAAGAAAAAACATATCCATCATTTCTTGTTGAAAATTGGTGGTGGTCTTCGTTGTTGCCTACTCCTCCTCACTCCTGATCTTCAAATGAACCTACATCATGATAAAAGAGTTGGTTAGAGCTCTGGATATGAATCTCCCTATGTGCTCTATCAATAGAAATATAGCATATGCCTATGATGCTTTAAGTCAGTTGAGAAAGTATCAGATGTATGCAAGAGATCCTAAAAATCAAACATCACAAGAGCATTAAGCTTCATTGTTGTTTTTATCTAACATGTTTCTTCACTATGCAAGTATAGGTGAAATCTTGTTGCTAATTCATTTCTATTGACATCATAGCATGTGGTGAAAAAATGGGCTCCCACAAGGGTTGACCCCAGCATGTTGCCCCTAAGTTTCAAGAGGGGAATGCGATAGGAAAAGCACATTCACATCACTCAAATCAAAGCACTTTTAGCTGAAGGAGTAATTCACAAAGTGGATGTAAAAATCATTGGCACATTAATCATTCATGACAATCAATTAAAAAATGAAATGAGATAACCATCTATTTTGAAGTGAAAACCACGGATGAACAATGGCTCATTAGAATGCTTAAGGAATATGTAGAATAGAATCAAATATACACTATTCTTCATTGACGGTGTTCTGTTTGCAAGCGAGATTTCATGCTACCATTGTTTGTTTCCATCTTGTTTCCATGTATCATGTTTATTTTTGTTTTCTATGTTGTTTGAAGTACATTCCTTGAACATACATCCATCAAGAAGAAAATATTAATGACAAATAGTTCTTACATATACGGAAAAAAAAAATTACATTGTTCATAGAGTGCTAATGTGGAATAGTTACCAAGTATTCATTACAAATGTTCACAATGGTGGGGCAGCAACTATGTCCTTTTCAAGGTTAGGAGGGGTAAAAGAAAATTGAAAGTGCATAGTGATGAGGGAATGAGAAAGAAACAATGAGAAGAACTGATAAAGTCATAACATGGAGGACAAAAGAATTATCATTAACATGTGTGCCTGTATGGGGATCATCATAAATTTGTGTGTGCAAAGTTTGAAGGAGACAATGACTTTTGGAATATAAAACAATATCATCATTGAAGCAAGGTGAAAGCATAATATTCATATCACTATTTCAACATCATGACATCATTCATAAAAGGGGTTTGCAAGCATGTATTTCACATTTGAAGAGTGAAGGTAATGCTAAGAAGTATTGTTTCATGCACATTTGCAGAATGTAGAGTGAACTACAACCTATAGTGTTGGAGTCCTCATAACACCTGTAGGTGCATCTTGTGCTTTCAAAATGCAAACATGATATAATAAACATTCAGTACAATGAATAATGCATTGACATAAGTTAGATCTTCATGCTACCCATGGGCACACAAAGGAACTCATACCTTGCATAATCTGATGTAAAGTTTGTTTTAAGGAATGGAGATTCAAAGGGTTTCAAAAATAAAGGAAACTAGGAGGCCTTTCACACAAAGAGGTCACAATGAAGTTGTGGCTTTTTTGTAAGGCCCAATTTCTTGAACTTAATAAACAAGAGGAGAAGCCTTTGAGTATTTGTCATAATGGAAAAGACAAACCTAGGATGAAATAATGATGCTTTTATGTCTTTCAAAAGAGAAACAATGTTATCTCTTATCTATCTCATTCTAAAAAGAAAGAATGGATTGAGAGGGTTTCAAGCAAGGAGGAGATTCAAAATGAAAAATAAGTAATGAGCTTTTGTAACCGTGACTTGGAGGGTTTTCCTTTTCTTCTACAAGTAGCTCAACCCACAAGGGTTTATATGGAGTGGTTTGCATATATTCGAAAAATGAAGAGTATGGTGTTTTGATAGGCCGCAACCTACAAACAAAGAGAAAGCTTCAATTAACTTCGAAAGCCATAAAAATGTTACATTTGAATCTAAAACCCAAGTTCTATAGTAGGAAGAAAGAAATCACGAGCTAGGTTTTTTTAACCCATTTTTCTATAGACTCAAATGGAGAAGTTTTGAATGCAGAAAAACAAGAAACCCTTGAGTTTGCTTGAGTGTAATGAGCACCCAGAATATGGAGCAGTCATGGCCATGAAAGAAAGAAAGGCCCCATAAAAAAATAAATCATGAACCTAGCATATATAGAGTTGCATTTAGAATGCATTGGAGAAAACACTCATCATTTTGTTCACATTGAGCTCAAATTGAGCCTATTATCGATAGAAATAAGAGGAAAATGCAAGGTCCAAAGCTTACCAAAGTTTTGTTGATGAGAAAATATGCTCAAGTCTGTGGGCTTTCCCAAGAGGTGTCTCCAAAAGTTCAACTGAGAGCTCTCCAATGGTGGCCTCAAAACAATGAGGAGGTATCAACAGAGTGTAAAGGGAAAGAATACATCAGAAAAACAATAATGGTTGTAGTTGGAAAGCCAAGAAATGCATTCAGAATGGAGACTACTGTTCAGATTTGTGACAAAAGAGACTTACCCAAGAATTTTCCTGCAAGAATCTTCATGGAAATCTCCTAGAAACAATGGAATATTGAAAAATTTGAGCTCAAACCCTTGTCTCATGGTGGCGACACCCAGTTTTTCCAACAGAGAGAAAATCAAAGTGAAAATGAATGAGAGAAAAGTGGAGCTTGATGGTTTTGTGTTAGGGTTTCCATGTTGCCCTAAGTCAACCTTGGCCTTTTTTCACATTGATTTTAATTTTTATGCCTTCACTAATACCTCTGCGGTATTAAGTTTTCCTTTGCACATGTAATACAAGCCTAGGCTACAATATGCCTTAGGATTTTTTGTGATTTTTTAGAAAATCATATAAATTTGAGCGTTAGTCCTTTTTCTAATTTTTATAGAAAATCAATTATCAAGGGAATGTATTGTATACTTGACAAAATTCAAAACAAAATCATATACTTTTCCTTATATTTTCAAAAAAATCAAAGCAAAACCCAAGTTCGAGCCTTTCCATTTTGTAATTTTGAAACTACAACACTGTAAAACAATATTAAGGAAATATTTCTATAAATTGCCTTAGTATTTGTTATTTTAAATGCAATAAAATTAGAGCAAGTATTGAGTTCTCCTAGAAACCTTCTATTTCTATTTTGAGTCTTTTTGTGCAAAATGGAAAAAACAAGAAAACTGAGCTTTCCACTTCTGATTTTCAGTCACAACTGAGTGCTTTTGAGTCCTTTCAGGGTTGACCCTCTTGGGAGGGAATCTATCCATCTTTTTCATTCAGTTTTGAGGCAGTTGGGGCCCTATTTTGGATTATTTTTCTTCTTACTCAAAAATCACACTGGAGTTGCTATTTTGAGGAGTTGTTCACTCAGAGTTTTCCTTCTCACTCTTGGAGACACTTTGGAGCCATATATTGGAGAAAAACTTAGTTTTTTTTCGGTTTAGATTTGCTTCTTTCTCTCTTGACTACTTGCAGAGAGCTTTATAAGATTTTATTTGTACTCAGATTCCATATTCTCATACTCCTTTCAGAGCAATAGAAAATGATAGAGCATTCCTATCTCATGGTTTTGACTCATTTTTGCATTTAACGATTCGATGTTAAAATTGTGATTCAACTTTTGAATCCTTTTTCATGTCCCATTTTTGCAAGTGTGTGTGCACAATTTTCATTGTGATATAGGTTGCATGTTGTGTTTAGTTTCAAACCTGCATGCAAATTAGTCATGTGTTGCATTGTTTCATTTGATATTGTGAGAGTTATTGTTTTGAGAGTTGATTGTGAGTGGAGTTAGTGAATATATTTAAAGTTTTGGTGCATCACCCATTATATTTTAGGATTTTCATTTTCAAAGTTATCCTTCTATCCCTTTTCTCAGAAAATTCATTAATTTAGGTGATTTTCCAGGGGAACCAGCTCACTCGAGAGATTTGTTCCCATCATATGTTACCCACAACTTGAGAATGTTTCCATGTTTCAACAAGATAGTTGAGTCAAACTTAGCTAGGGTGCAATCCTATTGACAACACTTACCTTTCTTCCATAAGAGGTAATGATTCTTCTCAACCTTCAACCTTTGATGGATCCCTTAAAACTTTGGCATTCAACCTTCTCCTTTACCCTTCTACCCAACCTCTGAAGCCAAAAAAGGGTGATCTTTTTAGACTTTGTGGTTCCCTCCTTCCTCTTCCTTCTATCGACCTTCCTTTCATATGTGGTAAGAGGTACTCCCAAATTCTGATCCCTGATCGTACAATTCCAATATGAAGCATGAAGTATGAAGTAGGCACAATGCCCTATCCCTAACAAAGATGCTTTTCATGACTATAGACTATTTAATGCATAAGCAAAGGTTTTCTTTTGGGCCCAATTCCCAGACCTTCCATGGATTTGGAATGTTTTTTGGGTGACGCCATTAATCCTCGAACGACTTCCTCAACTACCTATTTTGACTTTTGGGCTTCAAGGATAACGTTTAATACATTCTCTGACTTCTACAATTGAATTTTTTGGTATCCATAATCATTTATTAAACTGATACTTTGTCCCGTTTGATAAATTTATGCTTATATACCTAATTCTATGGGATGATTTGGATGCACTTTAAGCAACATTCATTGTTGGGTATGGTGTGTAGGTCTTGGTTTCTCCAAGCTCTTCTTTTGGCATGGATTTCATGAATAGATCTTCCCTTGATCAGATCTCCTTTGACTCCTAACCCTAGTTGGGTTAAGGTTTGAGTTGCATTCATCCAAGTTATGCTTGATCTATAAAAGAAACAATTTTATTCTTTCAATGGGTTCTTCTTTTTGGCTCCTCTCATAATTTTCTTTTGCAAACACTATATTCTACATTATGTCATTATAGAATCTTGATTTATGCCTTAAATTAATGAAATATAGCTATCATAACAATTATTTCTTACATGTTTGAGTAAGATTCTTTACCTTCATGTCTCTATATGTTTCTTAGTAGGTTTTTTAATGTATTGAGCAATCTAAAGCAAAGAAGAAAGAACATTCTATCTTGGTGTATCACCTTCATTTCCATTTCATGTTATCCTTTTACCTCTTTTCCTCGTGAGTTGTTAGAGTAGAGTAGTGATAGGATTTTCATGTGTTGATTAGACCAACACATTTGTGTTGAAAGGCACAAGACAACTGAGAGTAGGGGGTGAATCAAGTGTCACCAAACTCAAACTCATCTCAAACACTAATAACTTCACAATCACTTTATTCTATTATTAAGTAGGAACATGAAAAAAAAAATAGAAATTAATATCAACACAAGAAACACCAGATTTACATGGAAAACCTAATAAGGGAAAAACCACAGTGAGGATTAGCTCACAATATAAAGTAATTCCAAAACTAATTACAAAGAGGCTCACTGCCCATAAGGAATCACTGTCTGGATACAAGGCTTACTATCTACAGATAGGACTCACAGTCCAACAAGGAGGCTCACTGCCCATAGATACAAATAATTGTTGGAGTTAAAATGACACTGAGAGGGGGGGTGAATCAGTGTCTTAACTATTTGACTGAATTTTAAAATATTTAAACACATAGCTCAAATTTGATCTCAATATCATTCTGATTAGAGCATTCATGAGTTGAATGTAATCATTCATAAATAGAATTGAGAAAAATAATGACTCAATAGTGAACTGAAACAACAACAACAACATAATAAACCAGAGAGAACACAAAAGAACAAAGAGGCACAATATTTTTCTGAGTGGAAAACCCTCCTGGGGTATAAAAACCACTCCCTAAATGCCTTCGAGGCTTAATCTTTTAATCAACTATTCACAATGCCTTATAGGCTAATTTTTGAGCACCCACTCAAGGAGCATCAACCCCTCATTTAGATATATCTATCTCAAGGATTACCAACCCCTCAAATTATGTTTTGAACAATAGTAATGATTTAGAGGATTTCTCTATTTTCAGTTAAGCACATATCTCTCTATTTTCTCATCTACAGAATACCTTAAAGATTCAATAACTGAATCCCTAAAATACCTGATAGAAAAGAAATTTACAATCTCTACATTTTTATTCAGATTTTTATTGCAAAGTTTTATCATACATTTTCATACAACCCAAGAATGATAATCTCAGAATTACAATAATAGAAAAACAAAAAACTTAGTTTTCTGCTCCTATTTATAAATGCTAGAAAAGTAACAGACTTCAGAAGTAACGGCAGAACAACCAACCAAAACAAGAGCTGTTTCACCTAGCTTCTGAAACTTGTGAGATTTTTTCTCAGAAAAATCTATAACTCTCATGGCTCCATCAACCACTATCGAGCATCCAACCAAAGAGGCGCAACAAACAAACCTTCCATAGACCTCTGTAGAAGCTATTATAGTCAGCAACAACAGAAACATAAACATTCATGATGGCGGCCAGGTTAGGGTTTGATACCCAGCTGAAGAGAATAAACTCAAAAAGTTTTCCCTAATCTTTTCAATTCAAATGATGACACGTTATATCGTAGGCAACTCTAACGTTGCCAGAAACCTTATGGTTGTCACTTTCGCCAAGAACCACCAGAGTCAGAGAGAAGATATATCGAATACAACATGCTACGTCGATGGTCTTCCTTAGTAAAACATTCTTTCGCTGAGATATGAGGAAACTTCTTACCGAGATTCCCTTTTAGTTTCATTCAAAATCATTGTAACAGACATCTTTCGGGGAGACCTCTTGGAGAACAAACTTTGTCATTCTGAAAGACATTCGATACACATTGTCGCCGTGACAATTCAACACCTATGTCAAAGGCCTTTATCATTTCCAAGTCGCCGAGACTACACATAGTCAGGGAGACACTATATAGACTACTCCATGTTTCACCGTTACTCCACATGATACACATTAGTCGCTGTGACAAATGTTTTTTCTTATCGACAAGCCTTCTATCTTGTTTTAACACTGTCGCTGTAACCTAATGTTGTCGGGAAGACATTTCATAGAATACATTAAGTTTCACCGAAAGACTTTATACACTCTGAGTCGCTAAGACTTTACCAACCTTTCGTTGAAATCCTTTCATTCGCCTTCGCCATGACTTTCCACAGTTGGAGAGACATTATATCGAACACAATATGTTTCACCGAGAGCCCTTAATATTTTCCATCGGCGAGACCCACAGGGTTTGTTATGACATTATACCAAAGAAAAAAAAAAATCGATAAGACCCTTTTTGAACACGGTCAGTAAGACAATATGTCTTCGGAGAGACCATATGCCGATTACAACACTCCTGCCAAAAGACATCCACATGCACTAGTCGGAGAGACATAACCTTTTCGCTATGACCTCAACCCGACGGCCAAGCTCATGCCGATAGAGATTCTTTCCTGTGTCGATTGGTGTGACAAACCAATATCACTGAGACCACATACCGATTGATTTAACTTATGCCGATATAACTACTGTCATTGAGACAATGAACAATGTTACGCCGAAAGCTGCCAGAATGTTAAATTCAATCGACATAACATTAGAAATGTCTTGCCGATAGGCAACTCATACATTTCAAAGTGGATCGAGGAGACCCTACCATACTCATTCCGATATGTGAAAGCCTATGAAAAGCAAATAGAATCATCCTGACAAAGAATACCAACTTACAAGTTTTGTCAGACACATAAATAGTATTCATAGCTTGAACCAGAATTCTTATCACCATCTTGAAATTTAAACATAACAAATAACTTTCTATAAATGCCAAGAGACATCAAAGAAGTGCCATTGTAAATCATAAGGATTAGGGATTTTGTCATCAAGTACAAACCATAAACACAACTGGAATCCAACAATGATAACAGAAAAATCCACCTCAACAAGTTACACACATCCACAGCCTTAATTAGAAGATTGCAAACACAATCAGCTCACTCCTATCAAGAATCTGGCACATTAAAGTATTGTTGCCTCAACTCATTTTTATACAAATCTTCTTCTCACACTTGTGGCATTTGATACATAAATTTGTAACATCTTGACTTGTATTTATACCATCTTCAACCTTAGAAACTTTCTCCAAGGTTGGCTACACATGCTTCAATTTACAAATTCAAATTAGGTCGGCAACTCAACATTCCTGCAATGGAAGAGAATGAGATCAAACCAAAAAACACTTAACCTAGACCCAAAACAACATCTCGGATAAAACACACGCTTCCTCAATTGATACTTATCCTTCATATGAAGTGTAGACACTAGGTCGGCCAAACCTAATGAAAACATAAATGAACTTTGAAGTACATGCTTCCACAATAAGAAAATAAAATGCAGACCACATAACATGCTTCACCATGCATGAGAAAACATCTTAGATACCTTTAGATTCATCCACAACAAATGCAACAACTTCCATACATAGAATACTTTCCATCAATCCATCTGGATTATATAGCCACACATAGTAATACTAGAACTCATCTTCCAGAGCACCAAACCATGAACACCTTTTCCAGAACACATATAACATCATTACAAGCCTTCGTCCAAATCTGTAAGACCATAAAAAAACTAGCAAAGAACTACAAAGTAGAAAAATTTCTCCTAGTCCATAGACAAACAACTTTGCCAAACCAGTTCACACACCGGTGAACACAACTTCCACACTCCATCAAACCCGAAACTTAAAAATAGGATATATCACCATCAAATGCCCATAAACAATACTTTAGATCCGTACAAGCATAGGATCAACACAGAATAAATTCAGAGCACATATTTAAGCACATTTTTAACACATACACAAATTTTTCTTCACTATTTCTCAAGAACACTTGATAACTTAACATATTAGTGTATACACTTAAAAATGGTCACATCACATTGTCTGGTAATTAATTAAATATTTTTAATATTTAATTAAAATCTTCAAATTCTATCTGCGTATAAATAAATTTAAATAATTTATTTATATTTCTTCATTCTTTCATTTCGATTAAATAAATAAGTTTATTTAATCATCCTTTCGTATTCATTTCTAAATTAATTAAATAAATATTATGATTTATTTATATTAATTATCAATAATCTTCGTTTGAATATCTTATTCAAATAAAATATTATTCTTCTTCTAAATATCATTTATAATTAAATATTCTAAAAATATTTAATTATTTCCTCTAATTCGATTCTTATATCTATTCATAATTAAATATTTCCAAAAATATTTAATTAAATTCTTCTAAATATTTCAAAAATCTTCTAAAGCCACATCATGATTAAATATTACAAAATATTTAATTAATTCTTCTATAGTTTTCAAAAATTAAAAATCAAATATCAAAAAGCAATAAATGAAATTAAATAAATTTAAATATTTATTTAATTTGAGATTTATCTTCAACTCCCGGGAAGCAAACGGCCAAAACAGAAAATTAAATTTCTTCTGTTCCTGTGCAGGTTTGTTCCCGTGGGTTGAAGACAGGATTCCATCCTTCTCTCCAACCTCTCAACCTCCCCCATTTTCTTCTCACCATTCAAATTTACCAGACAAATTCATAGCCGTAGATTCTTGCCAGCCGAGATGGAGCCTGCAAAAAAATCTATAAATACAGCTGCCAGGAGCTCCAAAATCAGATATAGAATTTGAAGCAAGTAAATTATAGGCAAATTGCAAGTAGCATTAGCATTCATAGAGCATTTTCATAGCAATAGCATAGAATCATAGCATAATAGCAGTAGAATCATGACATTTTCAATTCACAGCCCCTATACATAATCTACAGCCCCTGTCCATATTCATCTGCATTTTCACTTTCATCAGCATCTAGAATAGTTTTCCTTTGCATACTCGTTCTGCAGCAGCCATTTGGAGAAGCTTACACAATCTGAGAGCCAAAAAGCTTCAAAAGAATCTCTGTGGATAGAGAAAAATGGGACGGCACTAAAGAATTTTGTTTGTTTTAATTTAGTTCAATTTCTTTAGAATAATGTTTCATTTAGTGTTTTATGTTTTCATTTAGATTAACAATTAAACATTTACACATTTTTGGCGCCCACCGTGGGGCACTTGCCCCTTTTTAATGTTTTGTTTGCAGTTTTTTTTGACAGGTTACAGAAAAAAAACCTCGGAATAGCGCAAGAAACACGTTTCGGAAGAACACCTCCAGTTTAGCGCCCGTGAAGACTGTTTTAGCGCCCGTGACATTTATTACAGCGTCCGTGAAGACTGTTTTAGCGCCCGTGACATTTATTACAGCGCCCGTGAAGACTGTTTTAGCGCCCGTAACAAGTCTTTCAGCGCCCGTGAAGACTGTTTTAGCGCCCGTAACTAGTCTTTCAGCGCCCGTGACGAGTATTGCAGCGCCCGTAATATGTTTTGCAGCGCAAATTTTTAGAAGACTGTAATCTGTAATCTGTAACTTTAGTTTAGTTTAACTGACTCCGACGCAGCCGCGGACAGTTATTAAAAATTAAAAATAAAAAAAAAAAAATTTATCAATCCTAGGGTAGCCATCTAAAGCATAAAATTTATCAATCCTAGGGTAGTCATCTAAAAGCATAAAATTAACCAATCCTAGGATAGACACTTCATCTTTCAATTTGGGTTTAAAATTGAATTTTCTTGTTATGTGAAGCAACATCTTCACTTAGTTAGAAAATTTTTATTTTGGTGCTTAATAATTGAACCCTTGTTTGCTTTGTTCTCGGTGATAGGCCTATGCTCTCCCCTTAACTGGGTGATCAAAATGCCAAACTCATCAATTTTCTTTTATGTAATTTACTATTTTATTAATACCTTGTAGAGAGCCTACTCTTGTGGGAAAAAGTACTCACCCAAGAGGAACGACTCAAGTGGGTTCAAGCCAAAGCCAGGCTATTCCATCCCACTATAAAATTTAAAGCAAAATTGGGGAAACCCTCTTTTGACGGTAGTGTGCATTGATAACCATCCCCAAAGCCTTTGTTCTAAAGGTAGGGAGGTCTCTCGAGGGAGTCTATCATTTGCCGCACCGAACGGAAATCCTTACTACGAACCTAGTGTAGTAACTAACCGAGTCAGTTTCGAACATTGTTTCAATCACAGTGCAGGGGAGGGAAGAATCTACCCCCAAGATACTCACCATATAACTGCCTGCCAGGGGAGGTATCCACTTCCGTCACTCTGAGTACGCACCTGGAAAAGACAAAAACACGGGCGCCCTTTCGGGGGTGACACGGCTGTGTGAGTCGACGCAGTTTTAAGATGTGGGCTGTTGATTGCTATGATGACCTACTTGAGCATTTAAGAGTGAGTCTGTTTGAAGTGCTTGTCATGTGTAAAACCTGTTAAAACAATTTTTGAAAAACATTTTGGTTACACACTTGATGTTTAACATAGGACTTAAAACAACCGTTTTTAACTTGTTTGATGTGTTTTCATTACATTAATTTAGATAAAGATCATCCAAAACACTCATTATCATATTGATCAATCTCATGTTACGAGATTGGAAATCTACAAAATTTGTAAAGAAATCCATTTCCAAAAGGATTAAGAAGCCAAAGAAACCTCTCAACCACAAGAAATTATTGAAGAAACAACAATTCTTATATCAAAGTCGAAAAGTTTTACTTAAATATAGAACTTTTCTTCATAGGTATCATGATTGTGTTAGAGGTCTTTCAGATGATTATGCCATAGATCCCTTGTATTCACAAGCTTATTTTCAAAGAAGAGCCCTTTCTCAAAGGCATAACCATAGTCAACGCATCCGTTTTAGTTATATTCCCCAACCAGCAATCGAATACTCTACTCGTCCAAATCAAATCTTACAATAGAGAACTTAGAATACATTAGGCATCTATCACTAAATCCATCTTTTTACAAAGCCATGATCAAAACTTCATAAAGTGCAAAAATTATCATTTTCTTGATCTTTTGCTTATATTCCCATTAACAGGATTTTCATCCTTTCACTTAGGGAACAACACAAGCTATAAGATTAGAAAATTTCGTATAAGTCATAGAATTTTCATTCTATTCTAACTTTTATACATACCACATCAATTGCACTATTTCACTTTTTTTGATCAAAAGTAAGTAAAATTTGGAGTAAAATCTATGCCTGTTCTCACAAGATCTCAAAAACAAATGGAAAAAGACGAGGGAGAAACTACAACTAGTAAAATGGGTGATCGAAATGAAAAAGAAGAGGACACATTTAATCTTGATGAGATAATGGAAGAAAATCTTCAAGAAGCAGAACAAGATCCTCAATTCCATACTCTTATGGAAAGAATCCTAGAACGTAACAAAGAAAAATACTTTCTTTCATTAGCTAATCAAGGAGCTAAGTTGCCTCACACCTTTGACATAGAGGGGATTAAACAAAATCCTGAAAATCCTCCTAATGACTTTAGTGCTCTTAACCAACAGATAAAAGAATTACAAGGGCAAATAAAGGAAATGCAAGGAGGTACAACAAAGAAATATGTTTTGGAAGACATGTCTCCTTATCCATTTGATAGGAGTCTTCAAATGATCCCATTTCCAAAACATTGTGAAATTCCTAAGTATGATAGGTATAATGGAAAAACTAATCCCATAGACCATGTTAGGGATTTCTGAAACATGAGTCTTGAATTCGCCTATGACGATACTTACTTGATGCGATTATTTCCACGAAGTCTAGGTGTACAATCCATGGAGTGGCTTTCAAAAATTACTCCACCTATCAAAACTTTTGAGGAGTTGATAAATCAGTTTATCTCACAATACTCCACAATATTCAACATCAAATAACAATTCTTGATCTTTGTAAAGTAAAACAAAAAGTAGGAGAACCCTTTACTACATTTTTACAAAGATGGAGAAGATTATTTGCACAATATTCTCGTCCTATTCCTGAAAAGGAAAAGATGGATATTTTTATCAATAGCCTTGATCCAGAATTAAGCTATAGGCTTAACCTTCATTGTCCTCATAACTTTGAAAAACTGATTGAAAATGCAATCACTATTGAAGGGGCCTTGGTTAAAAGGGGAGTGATAAAACTTGATAATCCAAGTACATCAAATCAAAACAACGATAAAACAAGGTTTTGGAATAGAAACAAAAATGTTGTTAATGATGGTATAGTGGATGCAAATAATTTACGAACAAGACCATCCGTTTTCAATCTATCAAGTGCTCCAAGAAACAATTCACAAGGAAATACAATTCAACAAGGAAACAACAATCAACAAGGACAAATTTCCAAGCAAGAGAACATGACCAATCAAAATACCAATCAAAATCATGGTAATTTCAATAATAATCTTGGCAATGCCCAAATATCAAATCCGTCTAGACCTTCATTCTTTTCAAATCGACGGACTTTTACTGCTTTGGGTCAATCTCTTGAATCTTCTCTTAAGGAACTTCTTGATAATAAAGTTATCACTTTACCACCACAAATAGATTATGAGCCACGAGTTAAACCACCATCATGGAATGACTCGTATTATTGCAATTATCATCGATGTAAAGGTCATAGAACAAACAATTTTCAAGCTTTGAAAAATCTAGTACAAGATTTAATTGACAATGGTACTATTACAATTGAGGGACATCATACCAATGATGATCATCAAGCATTCAAAGATCCTTTGCCAAACTACCAAAAGGGGGAAACATCGGATACCAAAGCCAAAAGCATACATAATGTTGAAGACAATATAATCCGCCATATTTACACGGATGATAA
This sequence comes from Sequoia sempervirens, assembly GCA_007258455.2. Taxonomy (NCBI): domain Eukaryota; kingdom Viridiplantae; phylum Streptophyta; class Pinopsida; order Cupressales; family Cupressaceae; genus Sequoia; species Sequoia sempervirens. The sequence continues at coordinate 23,155,718 of VDFB02056351.1, forward strand.
TCGGATTAATGTTATCAAAATTAAAGGAAAACAAGAATATCAACAGGTTAATGTAACAACAAGAGGTCAAGCAAAGGTTGTTTTAAAAGGAAGTTCATCTAAAACAACTATTTCTTCTCCAACTCAGTATAATCTGGTTGATCAATTGAGAAAAACATCAGCTCAAATTTCTATTCTTGAACTTCTTAAAATATCCCCCATACACAAAAATATTTTAGAAGAAGCGCTTGTGAACACAACTGTTGATACTGATCTAGATGCAAACAAATTTCAAGCCATGGTGGGACATTTGTCTTCCCCCACTTGTCTTTCATTTTCCGATAAAGATGATGCTTCTATAACACATCCACATAATTCCTCGCTTTATCTTGAAGTCATGATCCACAAACATCGAATTAGACGTGTCTTAATAGATGGAGGAGCCGGTTTGAATATTTGTACCTTAAAATTGATAAATGCCTTAGGAATTTCAGAAAATGAAATTGATTCACGAAGGAAGATAACCATTAAGGCATATGATGATGAAGAAAGAGCTTCTAAGGGATTAATATTGCTACCTATCAGAGTGGGACCTGTTGTGAAGAATACTTTTTGTCAGGTTCTAGATCGAGATCTGTCTTATAACATACTTTTGGGTCGTCCGTGGATCCATGATATGCAAGCCGTACCATCAACATATCATCAATGTATCAAGTTTCCATATGATGGACAAGAAATAACTATACAAGCTGATTACAATAGTACCCAAACTTGTTCCAATCTTAGGGTGAGTCAAGATGTCTTTGTGCCACACAATAAAGAAGCTCTTGTTGTTTCTTCTTCCAATCTACAAGTCCAATTGCAAGAATTGACAAAGAATCTTGATACTAAGCTGAAGTTTAAAGACAAAGGGGTAGGTGAATATTCACTATCTCTTTCTACTTTACCTCCTTCTCCAAGATCACATGGTTTACCAAATCAAAAGATTGTGATTCCTTCTACATCTCAAACTTCCGTGCCAATCTCAAAGTTTGATGGAAAATTCATTAGAGCTAATACCACTGAAGAAGAAGCTGAAGATAGGGACATCTTAAATTGGCTATACAAAGATGAAGATGAATCTCTCTTACACATTAAGTTACCTAAAGAACAATATGGTAAAGGGTACGCTATTATGCAAAAGATGGGTTATGAAGGGAATGGTCCTATAGGGAAACGAAGAGAAGGAATTGTGGAACCAATTCAGCCTATTTCAAAGCATTCAAGTGATAAAACAGGACTTGGATATGGTAAAGATAAAGAAGAACTTACTTCACAGCAGACATCATTAGTTCATAAAGGAGAATCTGTGTCGGATAAATCTCATGAATCAGTTTTCCAATTGCAAAATAGTTCAGATACTGATTCTAATGAATATGAATGGGACACCATTTATAATGATGAATTCTGGAGGGATAAACAAATTGATACTATACATAAATATGCACCTGTTCTTATACAAGGAGAAGGTTCAAGGCCTCCACTTGATTATATTTTACAAAGCGATCATGACTCAAGTGAGGAAGAATCAGATTCTAACGAAATTGATAATCAACAGGAGAATACCATCACAGACCTTGTTTACCATGAGGATGACAACCACATCATGACTTTGACAATTCAAGACCTTACCCAACCTAATGATCCTATGCCTTTAGTTTATCCAGAACTTATAGATTGGGACATTGATGCACCTATCCATATTCCTACATTCAGTAATGATGAAGATGTTATAACTTTCCTTTGTTCCTCAAATGAAGAAAACAATTGTTTCATTCAAGAATCTTATACTCATGATTTTGACAAGGAGAGTGTCAAGTCTCTTAGCTGCAAAATAAATGAAATAAAAGATGGATCTATTGATGAAAACCGAAAAAAGGAAGTGATAGATCAAAACAAGAGAAAAATAAAGAGCGAATCTGACAGTGAAAACCTTTCTGAGGCACTGAAGGATGAGAAACTTGACACTCTTCCCAAGTATTATCATGAAAGATCTTCTATTTTGATTGAACCAACAGAATCAATCAACATAAGTACACCAGAGCAGCCAAAAGTTTTGCAAATTGCAGCATCATTAACAGTTGAAGAAGTCCAGAAATTCATGCAATTCTTGAAGGATAATCAAATTAACTTTGCTTGGTCATATGCTGATATGCCAGGGTTAGATCCTAATCTGATAATGCATCATTTATCTATCAAACCTGGGATAAAACCTGTAAAGCAAAAACTCAGAAAGATGCATCCACATGTTGCATTATTGGTCAAGGAAGAATTAAAGAAGCTTTTAGATGTTGGATTCATTCGAACTATTGACTATGCAGAATGGATTTCAAACATTGTACATGTTTCAAAGCCAGATGGAAGGATCAGAGTTTGTACAAATTTCAGGGATTTAAATAAAGCATGCCCTAAAGATGATTTTCCTTTACCTAACATAGATTTGATTGTTGACTTAACTGCTGGTCATGCAATGTATTCATTAATGGATGGATTCTCAGGATACAACCAGATAAAAATTGCACCAGAAGATCAAGATAAAACAGCGTTCACATGTCCTTGGGGTACTTATTGCTGGAATGTAATGCCATTCGGGTTAAAGAATGCTGGAGCTACTTATCAAAGAGCAATGACAACTATTTTTCATGATATGATGCATACATTCATGGAAGATTATGTTGACGATTTACTTGCTAAATCTCATACACGAGATGAACACCTAGAAATCTTGTCAAAAATCTTTGTCAGAATGGAAAAATTCAATGTTCGACTGAATCCAAAGAAATGTGTCTTCGGTGTTACATCTGGAAAACTCTTAGGGTACATTGTTTCAGAAAAGGGTATAGAAGTTGATCCAGAAAAGGTACAAGCTATAATGGATATGCCTCCACCATGAAATATCAGTCAATTAAGATCCTTACAAGGAAGATTACAGTCCATTAGAAGGTTTATAGCTCAACTAGCAGACAAAAGCTTTCCATTCACACATCTATTGCATAAAAATGTTCCATTTAAATGGGATGACAAAATGTGAAGCAGCATTCAATCAGATTAAGCAATATCTTACACATCCACCAGTTCTAATTCCGCCTATTCCGGGAGAGCCGCTTATACTCTATATTTCAGCAACAGAAGTATCTTTGGGTGCATTGCTAGCACAAGAAGACTCTACAGGTAAAGAAAGGGCTATATATTATATCAGCAGAACCTTAACAAGACATGAGTTAAACTACAGTTTCATTGAAAAAGCTTGTCTTGCAGTAGTGTTTGCTTCTCAAAAGTGGCGACATTATATGTTGACTCATATAGTTAAGCTGATAACAAAGATAGATCCATTGAAATACCTATTAACCAGAGCCACTTTAACAGGAAGACTTGCAAAATGGGTAATGATCTTAAGTGAGTTTGATATTCACTATATAGATCGAAAAGTGATTAAAGGACAGGTCATTGCAGATCAGTTAGCTGAAGCTCCTTTACAAGAAGACAATCCAATGAATATTGAGTTTCCTGATGCAGATGTCTTTACAACAACAATTCAGAGACCGTGGGCATTGTACTTTGATGGATCTTATACACAATATGGCTCGAGGGCAGGGATTCTTTTTGTTACACCTGAAGGACATACCATTTCACGATCATATCGGTTGATGTTTCCTTGCACAAATAACATAGTAGAGTATGAGGCATTACTCATAGGATTAAAGATAGCTTTGGAATGGCAGATTACAGAGCTGGAAGTTTATGGTGATTCACAACTTATCATTAATCAAATTAATGATGACTATCAAACCAAAGATGATAAGTTGCTACCATACAAAAACATGGTGGATGATTATAAGAAATATTTTGTGTCAATCAAATTTTCACAAATATCAAGAATTGACAATAAAGCTGCAGATGCAATGGCTACCATTGCTTCTTTATTACAAATATCAGAAGATCAAACTAAGTATGAATTCTTGGTGGAACAATTGTTTTCTCCTGCATATGATAATCCTGAAACCCAAGTTATATGTCATTTAACCGGTTCAGATTCACCCTTATATGGCAAAAATTATACCTATTTGAAAGATAACATCTTGCCTTTAGATTTATCTCTCAACCAAAAATGGAATTTCATTCGCCAATCATCCCGTTATACCTTAATTGCCAATATCCTTTATAGACGTGGTCTTGATGGTACACTCCTTAGATGTCTTGAACGTGACGAATCTGAAAAAGCCTTACAAGAGGTTCACAGTGGTATTTGTGGAACTCACTCAAATGGTTTGACCTTAGCGAAGAAACTTGTCAGAATGGGATGCTATTGGCCTACCATGGAGCAAGATTCTTTTACTTTTGTTAAGAAATGTTCTAAATGCCAGATCCATGGGAATCTTATTCATGCACCTGCACAAGAATTGCAGCCTTTTATTTCAACATGGCCTTTTTCTCAGTGGGGATTAGATCTTGTTGGTAAAATACATCCTTCATCGTCAAATGGTCATAAGTTTATCATCACAGCTACTGGGTATTTTACAAAATGGATTGAAGCTGTTCCTCTAAAAACAGTGACTGGTAAACAGATATCTTCATTTATCCTGAATTACATTATTTGTAGATATGGAATTCCTAATTCTATTGTTACTGATAATGGAAGACCTTTTAAGAATCAGGATGTTGATGAACTTTGTGAAAGATTTCATATCCAACACAGGTACTCTACACCTTATAATCCACAGGGTAATGGTCAAGCAGAAGCTTCTAACAAAACCATTTTGAAGATATTGAAGAAGACAGTAAATGATGCTGGACGTGATTGGCATGTTCAACTCAACCCAGCTTTGTGGGCATATAGAACTAGTATTCGCACACCAACAGGAGCTACACCATATACTTTAGTCTATGGAGCAGAAGTGATCTTACCATTGGAAGTTGAAATACCTTCGCTTAGGGTTTCACTTAAGGGATTGATAAGTGATGAAGACTACCGAGTTTCTCGCCTTCAAGAACTTGAACTGTTAGATGAAAGACGCCAACATGCAGCTGATCACTTGAAAGGTTATCAACAAGTCATGTCATAACCACAGAGTTAAGCCACGGGCATTTCAAGTGGGTGACTTAGTTTTGAGGGAAAATCCACGTAATCAGCAATATAGAGAAAAGAAAGGCAAATTTGAACCTAATTGGCTTGGTCCATTTGTTACTGTAGCAGCATATGGTTCTAGAGCATATCAGTTATCCACATCAGAGGGGGACCTGTTTGAAGAGCCAATCAATAGTATTCATCTTAAGAAGTTCTATGTCTAAAAAGTCCTGAGAAAATAAAAAAAAATCATAAAAAGTCCTGAAAAAATCAAAAAAATCAAAAAAAAAAATCCTGAAAAAGTGCAATAAAAACAAGTGGTGAAAACTTGGCAAACAAGCGCTACTTGTGATCGAAATGGGCTCCTCCATTTATTAGTTTATGTCTTATTTTCACTTTAGGCATCATTCATCCATGTCTATCATCTGTATATATCTTTCATTATCCATACCGTATAAATGGGAATCTTTAGGTTTCATCATGGCTTGATGAAATTTGTACATATCTTTTATCTTTAGGTTGTGTTTACACTGGGGGCAAAATGCAGAAACATACAAGAGAGGGGCAACGAGCTTTCAAAATATCACAAGCAGACAAATAACAGCTTGACAAAACAAAACAAACATTGTCAAATCAAATCAATCACAAACATGTTTATGCCAATGAAAATAAAAAAACAACATGATCCAAACAACTATCGAAGTGAGAATATCAATGATGATAACCAAATTGGATGATCTTAATCTGAATAAATGTTTGAAATGCCTTAAACAGGATTTGAATGGTTGTTTGATTTTCTATCATATCTCTGGAGTAATTCGATGATGTACTGAACTAGAAAAGCAAGGAAGGAGTATGATTTTTCTTTGTCTTCTGATTGTGAGGAAACTCATTAGTACTATGCAAATTGGTCGCGAGACATGCTCTACTATGGATCATGGATGACATTTCCGAATTTGCATGGGAAAAGGGTTAACTTTTGTCTGTTTATGCAAGCAATACTCAGGTCATCTTGGTTCAATTATACCTAGATGCTTGTATTAACTTGCTATATTAAAAATCATGAAAGCAATACTCAGGTCATCACTGGTGCTAACATACCCTTTGATGCTTGTATTAACTTTCAACATTTCAAAGCTCTATGATGATACAAAAAGCATGTATAAGATCTCCAAATGGCAATATTGTATGAATGTCCTGCATGGTTAGTATAGATTGCATTCATGTTAGAATTTGCATTTTGCATTTATAGATTTCTAAAAAGCTGGCAAAGACTCAAAGATTTATATCTTCTCAAATATAACTGAGTATATTTTGACATTCACAAAACATTGTTTTATACATTTTACATACATTTGCATTAGAAAATCATAAAAACAAAACATACATACATCATACATTCATTCATCAAATAAATTTTGTCTCATACCATCATGTATATAAATAATCATAAATCATGAAGCCATCATATAGTCCACATCATATATATATCATGTAAAATCATCACTGCATTTCATATATTTCAAAAATGCATGTCAAAATGTACAAGGATGTCAAACTACAAATGATATAATATCATCAAAAATGTGATCATCTCACGGTGTATACAAAATGTCTCAACAGAATATCATAAAAGAGATCATATACAATGCACTAGGCCGAACTATCCTGTGATGGAGCTGGCCTAGGACCTGTACCACCTGCCCCTGATGGACCTGTATCACCTGCCCCTGATGGACCTGCTCCGCCTGACCCCGGTGGCCCTCTAGGAGGTAATGGCTGTGTCACACCCCTGCTGGTAGTACGAGAGCGACCATGAGTAGATCGTGACTAAGTGTAGCTCTCTCTGCTCAGCTGGGACTACATCATGATATCTAGTGCGATAAAACTCTGCCTCTCGAGTAGCCCTCGTAACCTCCCTCATCATATCACCTGGAAAAGTGCTCCCTGCCACTCTCTGTAGGCTATCTGCTAAGGCAATGGCCTGCTCACCC